>JAEUBA010000077.1:0-155454 GCA_018257865.1 Stereocaulon alpinum
CTAGGCGGTATATATAGCTTCCCCCCTTTCTTATATCCTTAACTAGTAAACTACCGAATAGCTAAATCCGGTACTACTACGGATACTAATAAATACTACTAATCAGCGCTAATAACTTAAACCCTTATAGGACGGCTATATACCCCCCTCCTTCCCCCCCTATATTAATATAGTAAAGGTTAAAGAAAGTTATAGGGCGCTTAGCGCTATAATAAAGTCGAAGGATATAGAAGAATATAATAGGGTCCTTAAGAGCTAAGTATAGTATAAAGAGCGTATATTACAGTTAGTATTAGAAATAATATTATAGAGCGCTTAGTATAATATTAAAGAATACAGTTAAGAGTTACCGGTGTTAAGGAGGCCTAGGGTATAGTCCCTAAACTAAAAGTAATTATATTATTAAGGATAAGCGGGAGTTTTTATCTAGGTATTATACTATAGTTTCTCTTACGGCTAGGAAAGGTACACTACGTATACTATCTACTGGTTTTACAAATAATGTAATAGAACACCCTTATTAGTATATATGGATACTAGAATAGGCGTATAAACCAATCAATTAATTAGTAACACCTATAATACTAGCAATATTAGTAATATCTAGTAATATTAGTAATATCTAGTAGTACTAGTAATATTAGTAATATCTAGATAGTTTATTAATTATTAATTAACTATCTACTACTTATCTACTAACCGTCTACTAACCGTCTACTAACCGTCTACTAACCGTCTACTAACCGTCTAGTAACCGTCTAGTAACCGTCTACTAACCGTCTAGTAACCGTCTACTAACCGTCTACTAACCGTCTACTAACCGTCTACTAACCTCTACTAACTATCTACTAACCGTCTACTAACCGTTTTGGTTAGGATACCTACAACGGTTGTTAGTTTTAGTAAGAGATGTTCCAACGTTATTATAACCAAATATAAACCGAATACTAACCAAATAAAGACTATTATCTAACTAGTAGTCAACAGTTTAATTATAGTATTAGAATTTTATAGGTGGATATTATAGTACCTATTACCCTAACCTTCCCTTAAGATAGACTACGCGTTAGTTTTAACTAGTAGATATATATTAAGCGTACGTAGGTATTAGATTTTTTTAAATTAATAGTAGTAGTAGGTATTACCTATACTCTTTACTTATTAGGCTAAGATACTATACCTAATACTAATTCTTACTATCTAGTCTTAATTATAGAGGAGGTATTATAATCGCGATAGAGTTAGGGTAGGTATTATCGCGTTACTTAAAACTCTATATAGCGAGTTCTTAGTAACTATATAATATCTTTATATTAGGGGGAGATATCTTAGCTCTAAATAAGTATTTAGGTTCGTAGCTAGTACTACGTATAGGTATATCTCTATCGCTAGCTATCTAGATAGTTTATTAATCGTTAATTAACTATTTACTAACTATTTACCAACTATTTTAGTTAGGTAACCGATATTGGTTTTAGTAAGAGATATTCTAACGTTATTATAACTAAAACTAACTAAATTAAGACTATTATCTAACTAGTAGTAGACTATTAGAATACGATATAACAACCGTTTAATTATAGTATTAGAATTTTATAGGTAGATACAATAGAAATTACTATATTATAGAGATACATCTAATATTAGTATAACTAAATACTAACGAAATAGTAAGTAATATCTAAATAATAGTAAATTATTAAAATAATCGTATACTAACTAATTAATTATAGTATTAAAATTTTATAAGTAGATAGAATATTAATACGCTTAGTTATTACGGCTACTTAGAAAGATTCTAGCTATAACTACCTAATTAATCAAGTTATACTAATTATTTTCACATCGATGTCTTGGCCTATATTATTACAGCGCGCAAAGAAAGTGAGCTGATTTACTAGCGAAGACTGTAGTAAGTTATAGTATTTTGTCTTTATTTTAATATAACGAGCCTTACTAGTATAGACTCTTAGATATCTACTTAATATCGCCCTCCTAAATAGTTCATGTCTGTTATACCTATAATAAAGTGGAACTGGCCGGATATAGCCTAGGCTAATAAAGACTTATATTATACACTTTAACCTCATATACCACCCTATCATTCACTACGATGTGAAAGTCGGTCCTCCCCAAGCGAATGCTACCAAATTGAATTAGTTGGTTTAGAAAGAAAACCATCACTTGCGATGCTACACCGAACGACAACTGGGTCTCAATGATCGAGTCGCTACTCCACAACGCGACTTGTGCAGTTCGATGAGTGAACTTGGCTGGATCATTCTCAAAGAAAAAGAAAAATTCTTGTTCTCGATGTCTGGCGCACTCAATAGAAGCCTTGTTCAAAGCGTACAGGAACGAGCTGAGTGGACTGGTCACCCTTCTCATGGTATGCTTGAACCGAAGGCTGATTTCTGTACCCGGTATGATCCAATCATCGGCACTGGGGAACGGGGATCAGCCACGCAAGCCAGGTCAAAGAATCAGAGACGCACACATTGGTAAGAGGGTGGAAGGAGAAGTTTTTGGATGTGTTGTTGACTTTTGCCGCGTCGTGCACGGTAAAGTTCTTGACGGGTGGGACTAGCAGCGCATCAGAAAAGACGAAGAGGAGCACACCCAGAAGTATGTTGAACGATGTCTGCATCCTGGCACTTTCTAAATGTGCGATAAGCAATGGTGCGGAAGGCTCCAGTCAGTTATGAAGATGGGACTCGGATGATTTCAGAAGATCGTTGCCCATCAATGGATATGCTCGGTCGGCTGCGCAAGTAGTGAGTGAAACTGCCGTTGCGCCTTTCAGCTTATGGGTGGCACCTGGCTGGTGCATTGTCACTGCACAGCCGCACGCGATATGCGGAAAAGAAATTAGTATGGCGAGCAGACTCGTTCATCAATGCACTATTACTGTATGTTCATGCCGTTAGAACCCCGATCTCTCAGGCGCTAGTGACAAGGCTAATTTTTTCGGCCTGAGGCTACCTTTCCCTAGCCTAGGGCTATCTTCTATTCAGCCCCAGAGGGCTAAGGTGGGAACTCTCCTCGCAGCGCATCTCAGCGTTCGATGTGAAATCTATACAAGTAATATTGGGATAATGAGAAGCTTGCACAGTATCAGCAACGACTTGATCTGTTACGAAGTGTTCTCCATAGTTCGACAAATCATGTTGTGGCTATCACAATTGATAATCTCGTTATCTCGGCGTCACTTTGCATCTCATTCCATCTCATAGAAGAATCAAGGCGATCTCATCAAGGTTAAACGGTCTGGCAGCGATTCTGAATACAGGGAGAGACGGCAAGCATGTGGCCCAAGCCTCATATTATCACGAATGCCGTAATTCATGGCCAATGCCACTGTGTAAAGGGCAGCCTGTTCGAGAGCTCTGCTCAATGTCAGGTCTTGACCTGGCATCTCGGTTTGAAATTGGAAGTAAACTAGAAACTATGAAACGCAAGGATGGCGTGCTGAAAAGACTCACATCGAGCACTTCGTGTATGTTGCATCCCTTGGATATCGAAACAGCGTCTTGCGAACCGCTGGCACCCACTTCTTTCTGGCCCGGATATTGGCCCAATGCTGCAGGAGGGGCTCGCTACTCTGGAACAAATCATTCAAAGCTATTACACTGTAATGGCGTGTCATAGCTAGCGTTAGGATGGGGGCGGCTTGCATCCTGAGGTGTGAAGCCCTCCGTATCGATGACCTCTGCATTCACTGGGCGAGTGAAGGCACTAAGCTGCTCGGTCTCTTCTATGGTACTATATCCGAGGTGGCCGGCACCGACACCAGTATCGACCAATGACTGAGGACTATCGGCCTCGCCTAAAGCGCGATCTAGCTTTTGCCAGAAACCTTGCATGCTCGGAAACGGGGGCCCGTCAATCTGCTGATCCCTTAGCCGGTACAACGCGCTTGCTTCAGTCAAACAAAGGCGAGCCTGAACTGGGTTGTCGAGCCTGATCCATGAGTCTGCTGACAGAATATTCCATAAAGCTGCTTGTCTTCTGCGAGTGCCTGCATTTGGTGCAATGACGCTTGCGCGAGACATGTAACAGTCTGCAATGCGTTCTGAAGTCATGGCTTGCGCAACTGGGTCCAGGATACCAAAATCAAGCAGCTTCCCTCCCAATCGAGCAGCATCATCCGCCGCCAGAGTACCACGGTTCTTCAGAAGTTCTATAGCAAGTGTGAAACAGCGGACGACATTAGATGGCATAGAACATCTTGTGAGATATGAGTATGCAGCCGTATCAAGCATTTGGTCAATGGCTTCCATTTTATACTTTAAGTTGTACGTCTGCGACATTAGCAGAGATGTGATCGCCACCATTTCGTTTACAGCTGCGTGGTAACTCCATGCTTTGTCGTGGCTGAATTCTGTTCGTAGAAAGTCATATGTACTGTGGGCCAATTTCCAATCTCTTAGCAGGAAAGCGTAATCAGCCAGTTGTCGCATTGTAGCCTCGGGTGTTTCAGGGGGATAGAAGCCGCGCTGAACATCGTAATTACTTCCTGAGGCGGTTGACGCTCCGCTCGGCCCAGATGCAGCAGCTTTACTTGAACCAAAGCCAGTCCAGCGTTTAGACAACGACATGAATCGCCCACTGATACCACGCCTCCTGGAAGCCACTTGGTCGTTCCAGGTCATGATCCGGCTCTCCATAAATGGCACTATCGACTGAGCTACCATTTCGCGAAGAAGCGCCCTAATCGCAGTGGCATCTGATTCAAGAATGTACTTCTCGGAATCCTCAATGTCGACAGTGTAATCTTGAGGGGTCAGTCTTGATTGATGTAATCAAGAAGGGGCGGTCAATCATACCTCTCGAGCGGATCTGGTTTATTTCCTCTTCTGCTGAGAGCCATTCGCTGGAAGGCACCCTGGTACTATCATCATCGGTCTGAACACACTGGGAGCTTCTCAGCCTTAAGAGATGGCAATGAAGTCCGAAGTGTCTTTTCATTAAGTCAAAGAGAGCAGTGGATTTGGTGATATCGTCATTCTCCTCGTCGTGAATTAGAACGTAGTATCGTAAGTATTCTGTGCTAATCCACGTGGGGGTCTTGTTGAAACCGTGGCCCGTATTTTCGTAGAGCTGGCGCAGAGCTTCAATAGGAGCTGGGTGACGGGAGCTGACGGTGATCATGCAGGCGACCGGATGTGAAAACGTCTCATATGGGACGATGGGCGCACTTGAAAGCAGCTTGCGCAGATAAAAAGGATATAATGGCAAGCCTGCGGGTCGTGGCTCGTACGACCTGCCACCGTAATCGAAGTAGTCCCCTTTGTAGCTATCAACGATAGTGTTTTCTGTATGAAGCTGTTGACTCAGTAAACGATCGATAACAGCTGTGAAGTCGTCGCTACGAGACTGGTTGCGGTGCTCAGATGAGTTCTGTGAACCATTGGGAAGGCCTCGAGTCTCCAAGTCGGTGGGCCCTCCCTCCACATGCCTTGCGCTGGAGCGCTGCAGCTCTTGAGCATTGATGAATCTAACGCCGAAGTCATCCCACCCTTTACTACTCCCCACACTGTCCCTTATGATAACTCTTCCTTGCAGGCGTTCGCCGTACGGTCTAAGCAAAGTATACAGGCCTCCATGGAATCCCTTCTGTCTTACGAACGCCTCAGTATCCGGTGATGCATACACTGCTACTCGAGGCGCAAATGATCTCACGATTGTTTGTCGACATTCTTGATTACTGTCGCTCAAAGGTATGGATGGAGAGGTGTCTCGGCTTGAAGCGGACGAACGGTCACGGCTCTGCTTACGCAGGCCAGACCTTGACCTGGATTTCGATATGGAGGATGTGGGTGGCGTATTCGGTAGTCGTGTTTCCGATCTCGATAAAGTTGTCTTGCTGCCGAAAGACGGTGGAGATGTGGATGTATCAAATTCTGGAATACTGCTGGAGGGGGAATCTCTTGGAGACCTCAAGGTGTGCTCGGGAGGCTGGGGCTCGGGTATCTCACTGGATCTCCCATGTTTATGATCCGGCGAAGAGGGCATAGATGTAGGCGTCTACTTTATGTGGGCTGTTGCGTCTCCACTGGTCTGCGATGCGCTTTAAAGGGCAATTTGGAGCGGCAGCACCTGGGGTTGACTGTCGTGAATGACGCTGGTGGAATGGGACATTGACCATGATACTGGCTATCATTCTATTTCTATCGGAAGGTAGAACGAAGTGATAGGGTTCATTTGTACAATCCTTTAGTGCATGCTGTTCAGATCCGCAGTATCACAATAGGATATTGCTAATTGTAGGCGCGAGCGAAGCTGTTTGATTGAACATTTGGCTACAGGTACAGCCTTTTCTTCGGGATGGCGCTTTGGGCGGATAGATAGCCGCGCTGCATATCATTGATTGTTGACAAGTGCAGTCCGAGCTATTTCGCAGTTCCGATTGTTCTATCGCTCTTCGCAAAACGTCTAACATGAGTGATCTGTTGAACTATATCTTGGCTCAAGGGGATCAGTTCCGGAGGTCAGCTACGGACCAACCCAGATCTATATGAAGATGCTAAACACTATGATAGAGCACGCTTGCCGTCGCTGTATTCGGACTTTACCCTCCAACGCAACTCCAACCCTGATGGCTTTGCCGCGAATACGGCAGCATGGATAGCTGCTTTGAGCAAGGCTGCTCAGGCCGGCTTGCTGCCCGCACCCGAGCACGTTCGAGATACATTGTCAATGAGGACTGGGGAAGATCTTCTACAGTCTTTAGAGACCCAGGAATGGGGCCGACCCTTGGCTCTGGGGACCGTTATAGTAGGTATACATGTCTTATCAAGCGGAATGCTCTAGCTAGTGCCTAAGTACCGGGTGATAGGAGGAAGCGGTGTATCAGCGACAGATGATGCCATATCAAGATTTCCTATCAGCAAATAAAAGCATATACAGTCGAAAGTGGACTGTTCAGCCGTGGTGGCTGCTTTCGTGGGGACTCAAGCAGCTCGGGCTTGTGGAGCCGTCCACAACCTCGGGTAGATTGCCAGCTGGGCGGTTTGTCCTTGTACATAACGTCGAAGTATGTCACTACCTTGAGACCTTCTGAAGAGTGTTAACGAATGGCCTAGGAAGCGGCGAACAAGATAATGAAGCATATGACCGGCCAAAGCAATCAAGTCGATCGAATCTATCCTATTCCGATGTTTGGAGCTGAGGCTGCCAAGGTAATGAATACCCACGAGCAATTGACGGAGAGCGATCTCCAAATCATCCTTCGATATCTAGCCCGAGACAAGTCTGCAATCATATACAACCGACAGGTAGGCCACTTCTACAGCTTTCACGTAAGGTACTAAGTCGTCGGCTCAAGATAATAAAATTCAAGAGCCCTGGAGACACATCGTCCACCTTGTCGACGCAGGACAGAACAATAGGCTCCCTCAAATCCCTTATTGCGGACCTAAGTGGTCAAGTCGCACTGCTTTCAGCCAAAATTCTTGAGTTGTCAGAGACTGCACAGACTGCTGTAAGGAATAGAAACAAAGTGTCTGCCTTGGCGGCTCTCCGATCGAAAAAGCTGAACGAGACCATACTGGCCCAGAGGACGGAGACACTGTTTCAACTAGAAGAGGTATACAGCAAGATTGAGCAGGCTGCAGATCAGGTTGCAATGGTCCGGGTGATGGAGGCCAGTGCCGGCGTGCTCCGGAGTCTGCATGCAGAAGTCGGCGGAGTTGAGAAAGTTGACGACGTTATGAAAGGACTTGGGTACGAGATGAGCAAAGTCGAGGAGGTTAGTAGCGCCATCGAAGCCGGAGCTCATGAGCAAAGTGTTGTCGACGAAGATGCCGTCGACGAAGAGCTTGAAAGCCTTGAACGCCAAGCTAGATCAGAGCAAGCAGAGAAGGAGGCATGGGAAACGCAGGAAAAGCTTGACATCATTGGTGAGATGGGAGAATTGAAAGAGCGAGAAGTATCACGACGAGACGCAATCCCTACGAATGGGACATCACCTTTACAGGCACCGAGGGGAGCTCCGGAAACCCTAATAGAGGCGGGTATCAATATACTCAACCGTCTGTCTCTTGACGAAGCGCGGTCTCCAGTAGTAAACGTAAGTGAAGCGCCGGAAAGGCCTGCGGAGCGGATCCTCAACGCTGAATCGGAAAGCTGAGAGCACTTCACCCGTTTCAGCTACGGCAATAATGGGAAGAGAAATTGACCAACCTCTTGCTTTGACTCATGAATCTTAACAACGGTCGGACGGCTTGGTGTCTGATCAAAACCGATAGCTGCAGATCCAAGCCAACAACTCTGCTTATATAGGCTTTCTGGCAGCAGTGCCTTCGGCTAGACGATCCGATGAAAACTCCCTGTCGACACTTCAATCTTCCGCTTCGATATCAACGAACAATGCCTGCCTCGGCCGGGCTTGGTCATCAGGTGGCGATCGGTCGTGGCCTCCGTTTGGTAGAGGAAGATGATTTGCGCCTTCGACATGAGTTTCAGACAAATCCAACTCATCTGGCCGAGAATGGGTGCCGCTAGTGTGGCTAGGAGCTGGAACATCAGGTTGATTGGTACCACCCGCGTCTTCACTCCTGGGTTTCGCCTTTCCTCGGGCCCTGGCAATGAGAGATTGGAAATCATTGCCATGGTTGGCGGCCCAGGCAGCTCCATCAAAGTCCTTATTCATCACAGATGAGGAGCTTTCCGCACCGTTGGAGCTGTTGAGAATATGGCGACCTTGAGTCTTATCCCAGATATCGAGATCATGAAGTAATTCACGTTTCGTTCTTGGTCTGCGGGAGTCGCAGTTAGCGTTGACTAGGTTGATCCACTCTGTATGTCTCCGTATTAGAAGTGCTCTGGGACCGTTGTTAGGTATGCCGAGGTCAGACAACTTTTTCCGCAGAGCTTGGTCTTTCAACAAGGAGTAACTCAATTGAGGTAGACGTTCCATTGCCTTCGGCGGCTGGGTGGACCTCGAAACCATGTTGAACGAAGAAGATTTCCTAATTCCATTAGCATAGTGACGAATAGACGGATATAAGCCGCGAACCTTGCTTTTTGTACCTGAGCTTGAGAAATGGGCTCTGGCTTGTTGTGTACGTCGAGGTGTAAGAACACTGCTTCTTCCTTCATCCTTGCGTTACAGATGGGGCACGAGATCAAGCCATCATCTATGAAAGCATTAGCAACGCGCAAACCGGGGCAATACCTAGCCTTACCAGGCTGAAAGTCTTCATCCTCGTCGTTGTTGATAGCCTGAGCTGTGCTCACTTCGTCGAATGTAGAATGCCTTTGACGTTGAGATCTAGTGCTTCTCCGCCCGCTGTTGGCCTTCCCGACCTCTTCGTCCTCTTCGTCCTCTTCGAAGTCCGTATGCTCAATCTTTCTTTTGTTGCCTCGAACTCCACGCTCTTCCAAAGCCTTGGCGTCATGTCCTAGCTGCAGAATGACGGGCCTGGCTGTTTGAAAAGCGTCCACAAGCTCTTGGACGATTGAATTAGGTCTCAACTTCATCTCTTGATCTTGTGCTCGACAGGTGGGGCACCGGCCGTCGTTCGTCAGGCATCGTCGTATGCAGAGAGAACAAAAGGTATGTGAACAAGACGTAATCATTGGTGTATCGAAGAAGTCTTTGCATACTTGGCAGCGCAAAGCCTGCTCAACCGGAGCAAGCTGTGATACTGATGTTTCAAGCCAGTCCGAGGGGTCCGGGACATCGAAGGAGATGTCCATAGGAGAATATATCTATAGCATGTAATGGCGTGCCGTCTGATGTTAGGATAATTGTGAATGCGGAAGATGTCCGCCCGTCACGTCGCGCTAGTGTTACGCGTCAAGATTTCTACCAATGACGTTAGAGCATTGTTATTGGTACCTTCTGGAGCTGTGTAATTGTAGTTGTTCAAAAAGCAGTGCAGCAGCACCGATGTGGAATCGACCTCTTGAGCAAACGCACCCTCTTACTTATCTAGCAAAATGGCTTCAGATCCGAAGACGTTCCTGGCGGCCTCTGTTCTCAATGATGGGAATATTGTGCGTTTCTACCTATTGGAAACCGTAGACGACATTGTTTAATGATGATCAACGTCAGGTATCATATCGGACGCTAAGTAGGGAGGTCAAAGTGCACAGCAATGTAGCGAAGAAGTATGTGGAAAATGGCGTAACATGTTGACAGACTTAACTAAGACTTTGATTAGGATGCTATACGATTTCTATCAGAAGCAGACCTCCAAAAAGCCTGGCTCCGTCCACGCAACCTACCTTCTTGACGGCGTTCCTAAAACTACAAACGAGTCCAATATGAATGGCAAGCAAAAAGATGGCGAAGACATGCACATGCAAAGCAGCCCATATATGAGCAGTTCGATGCCGCAGGATGACAATGAGCAGGATCGTGTCCAAGTTAGGAGCGTTGTACTGGCTAGAGAGGAGGACCTCACAAGTGAGAACGGCATGCGAAGCGTAGTGTTGTTCTGCGCTGAACAGATCCCGGCTGAGCATATGTTTTAGCGGTAAAATCAAATTTTGAACAGATACACTCGATCCACATCTACAGCCTTGAACCTAGCTCTGTGCAGGTAAGAGAACCACCGCTCTAAAACCGTATTGAGCCTGCGCAATGCTGAGAGTAGGAGAATCTACAAACATTGTCCGAATGCAACCGTTCACTATCAGTCAAGTATGCGCACGAGGACCCCTTGGTAGCTGGAAAGCAGTATGGGATCATTCAGAATGCCGGCGTCAAAGCAAGTAATTTTTGCTCTATCACACGAATCCTTGCTAATGGTATGCTGTCGTAGCGGAGGTCTGGACGGCGACCAGAAGTGACAACAAAACCAGTCTGCAAAAGTAATGAGCTGGCGAGCGGCAAATCTCAGGACACCATCAGGGCAAGCATCAAGTCTACACAGTCTTTAGACCGACCGCTGTCAAGTGGCAAGGCGGGAAGATCAACACCTCAACCCGATAGCAAGCCGCCCAATAAACCAGCTATTTTGAAGCGCGAGCAGTCCGACATCTTCAAGTCCTTTTCGAAGCCTACAGCGAGATTAAAGAGAGAGGACACTGGTAGCTCTACACGAACATCACCCGCTCCAAGCCCTGCACAAGCAGTAAGAGCTCGCTTGTTCTTCCCGTAGAATATCAGTTCTAACCTTGGCAGGACAAGAAAACCGATGACGAAGATGGTGAGAACATTTCCCATTGTCCATCTATCATTCGTGCTAACAATCAAAGAACCAATGAAAGATGCCTCCGAAGACGAGCAGGAAGAAGACTTCATAGCAGCCAACAAAGACAGCTCAAAGCAAGCAACGTCACATTCAAAACGCGAAGCGGACCTGCGAAAGATGATGGACGAAGATGGTAAAGTAAACCCAGACCTAGCCGTAACCTTTGAGCGAGGACTGACAAGCGAAAAGACGAAGGCATGGAGGATACTGCCATCGATCCTTCTCAAGAATCGGCTCCTATAGACGCACCGGTTTCGCAGACGGAGACTTCCCCCGAGCCTCCAGTGGTTGTCATGGGAGGCCGTCGGCGAGGCAGGCGAAAGGTGATGAAAAAGAAGACGATCAAAGACGAGGAGGGCTATCTTGGTTCGTTATATGCTGCAATAAGCCCACAGAGGACAGGGTTACTGACGAACACGTCCCATAGTAACGAAAGAAGAGCCAGCGTGGGAATCTTTTTCTGAAGACGAGCCTCCACCGCACAAAGAGAGGACCCCTGCCTCGACTGCATCATCCGCAACAGGCAAGGGTAAAAAAGCTACTGGGAAGCCTGGCCAGGGCAATATCATGTCGTTCTTTGGCAAACGGTAGTAGCATCGTGCAACCAGTGACACGTCTTATCCCACAGAAACGATTTAACTTTCATATGAAAGATTGCTGCGATTCTTGATCAATACAAGTGCATAAGAATACTGATCAGTGGAAATTCCGAGTCTCCGTAAGGGCGTCAAAAGGGCAACGTAGCAAACAGTACACTCAGGTAAAATTAATGCAATTGGCTTTGGAAATCACACTATCATTTGCTTGAAACTAATAATATCGTTCTATGAATAAGAGGCCCTCAAGTTGGCGATGGCTATTCAATCAAACCACCCAAACCCAGCACCAACACTAAATTTGCTATTTGCATGTTGACATGAGTATGCCGAGGGAAATTGACGGTTGTCTCGGCCGGAGTGCTTTGCTTTATTCTCCAATACCGGCCTTGCCATCTCCATCGGCATCCTTTCTTGGGTTTAGTCTATCCAGAAGGCCAGGCTTTTTGTGGGTTGTGCCAGAAGTGTTGTCATAGCCGCTTCCGGTGGTTTCGGTGGTACCGGTGGTGTCGGTATGGTGGCCGTGATGGCCGTGGTGGCCAGTCGTGCCAGTACTGGTGGAGCCTCCGAGGGCACCACCAACAGCTCTTGGCTCACCCTCAAAGCCATCGTAACGCTCTTCACGGCCGGTCAGACTTCCTCCTTGTTTCTTGAAGTCTGCCATGCTGACAGCGGGCAGAGCAGATGCGGCGTGGTGCTTGGGTTCATTGTGGTGGACTTCGTGAATGGGGACGGTGGTGTGGACAACCGATGGCTGAATAGTCTCCTTGTTGACAACTGGTTGAATAGTCTAAGATATTCGTTAGTGAAGGTCTCGATATTGAACGGGGCAACACTACTGACTTCATGGACGTGGTGGTGGACATGCTCGCCAGCAATGACTGGCGCAACGGAGTGAGTTTCTTGAGTGCCACCTTCTGTTCGAGTGTTCTGAAATTGCGTGCGCTCTTGCTCAAGACGTGCTTTGATGGCATCGGCATTGCCATGCTGATGCTCTCGGTGCTCGACGGGGACGATGTTGTGGGTGTGTTGTTCTGGGAGAACTTCGCGGTCCTTGACTGGCTGCACGGAGGTGTGGTAATGATCTTGATGTACCTCACGGTCAATGGCAGTTTGGGCCTCCTCATGGCGAACTTTGGTGATTTTCTCGTTCACGACAGCTGGGGCAACCTTCTCGTGTACGGTGGTATCATGGTGACCGGCCTTGTGCCTAGGTGAGTAATGATGTCAGCCAAACTGGGTAGCAACAGGGCGTTGGATCATAATACGAGGCAGCAGACGACGTATACAACGGTAGACAAACTGAGAATCCAAGTTTTGCACAAAAGATTGCAGCGAAGATGGGTCAGAGGACTGAAGGTAGTGAGCCTTGAACAACAACGCTGAATACTCACATGAAGTCACTGACTGCTTCCTTCGCCTTATTCATGGTTGGTGATGAGTAGCTTTATTGTTTGGTAAAGAGTATAGAGGTTGTGGGAACAGTTGAATGTAGGAAGTAACAGGAAGATGTAATGAAGGAGTTATGATGTTATATGATGAAAGAGCTGCGGGGAATAAAAATTCCCCACCAATGTGCTACATCATCGTTCACGCCTTCCCTGTTCCAAGTTTCTCGCCCCCCATCACGACTGGACAAGCATATCAGCTACGTCAAGCGTCAGTCCTGGATCGCTTAGCCTGGTCGATAGCGGAAGTGTTCACTGGTCAAAGTCGCAGGCATCCGACTGTTCTAAGACAAGTCCAACGCATAAGCAACGCCATAGGAGGCAAAGTGGACAAACCCACGTAGCAAATAGCAAATGGTTGGAATCTTGGAATCTTGGAATGTTGGAATCATCTCTTCAGCATCCAGATCCCACGTAACTAACGGTCACGGCAGGTCTAGGCATAGCCTAAGCCACTCTACCATACTAGAAGTCGTAGTAAATAACATGGGCAATAATCAATTCACTGACTTGCCCACCAACTTCTGCTGTCTTACTCTGTCAGATCCTTGGTAGTTAGTTCTATGGACCCATCTGGGCCTTCGCAAGCCTCCCAAGTGATGCAAGTGCAGTGGGCTAAACTTGCTCTATACAGGCAGGATCATCATAGCACATCATACCGACGGCCTTGACGTGGGGCAATCCATTACTTCGGGTATTTACGCGGGCACATACGGCTAAGACCCTTGATTATTATGACGTTTTAATGTGGCTTGACCGCGATCCGGGCAGTAGCTAAACTAAGGTACTACCTTATAGCTAGATAGCTCGGCTAACGCTGCCAGCTACCTCATCGCTAAAGTCAAAACAGCTTGCTTCATTTCTCCTCCGATATGCTCTAACGTTGCAGCTCCGGTACTTCCAGTTCTACGAGGTGTGGCAATTGAGAGTCTACTCATCAGCACCTTGCATTGAGCTTGATGGTCATTGGCACCCACGTCTCTCCTTTGTGAAGCTCGACAGTTGTGCCCTTGCAGTCACGCCATACACTGATGGCGTCCCGCATGAAGAAGATGTTCCATCGGAAAAAGCATGATGATGCTGAAGAGCCTCAACCACGCACTCGAGCACCTGAGAATGATCGGACTGATCCAGCTGTAAGATCATCTCTCTACGAAGACGCCAGTCCAGCTGCACCTCCCCAGACCGGTGACACTCCCATAAGGGGTAATGACAGCTCCGTCGTGTTACAACAAGGACGCAAGTCTTCGGTGAAATCGAGCCGGAACCCGCAGAATTCGAATGGCCATGATACTTTGCCGTATCAAGCACCTACTTCTCGTGGGACTCAACCGCCAGCATCAAACGTGGTGCCTGGCGCCTACGATCCCTACCAGCAAGTCCCGGCGCTGCCCACAGGAGGACAGAATGAGAGGTCTCGCTCAGCTCTTCACCAGGACTTCGAAGGACTGAATCTGGGCGGCGAGCAATGTAAGTATTCTGAATGTACTACCGCCTCTGTCCGCACCCATTAATTGCTCAATAGCTCCAACCACCGTAACGCAGACTGTAACTACAACACGTATTCCTACCGGTGCAACTTATGGAGACATCCCAGCTAGAGATAAATATCAGGCTCAGGGATACAGCAACCAAGGCAACGCCACACCCAGAAATAGCGACCAGGATGCTCCTCGACAGCTTGCCTACAACAGCCCAGCTATACAAGATAGTTACGTTGCAGATCTGGCACGACAAAGATCCATTCCAAGAAAACAAGTTGGCACTTCTGCCAATGCACCATACTCTTCTGCTCAGTCTCCAGAACCATCAAATGGACAGCTTGGTCATAGCCGAAACCAAAGCGCTTCAAAGCCGCTACCAGTCGCACCAGTGTCGTCTACTGATAGTTACGATTCCCGGAGATCGGAAGCTGTGCCTCAATCGTCTAGTATTCTGGACAGGTCGAGACCCATACCAAGGGATGTGCACGGACCACGGGACGCTCAAGATGTTATCAACCGCGCCAAGACCAACACTTATGATACTTCAGTCACTGAGAAAGTCGCTCCAGGTGAGTCAGATGGAGAAGACGTCATCTAACACAGGAATATGCTCAATCGCCGTGATCTTTAGCCGTCGTTCACGAGACTGTCCACAGAGACATCCACCATGTACGCGAAGAGCAGATTACGCGTGATATACACAACCATGACGTCTACCATCGAATACTTCCAGTGATCGACGTGGAGGTGCTCCCACCACGCCACTTCCTGCCTGTAGAGGGCGGCGGTCTTGTGGAGGTCTCTGCATCGGAGGTTCCGGGCAGGTAAGAAAAGCTTTGTTCTTATCTTGATGGATTACTCACCGGTTACAGGGGAAACAACTGGGTCATTGCGGAGACAGCCTCGAAAATTCCGTCGGATCAAGCCGCACCACGAGGAGCTAGACAGTTCACTGCCCGAGAGTTTCCAGGCCGGGAAGGTGATAATTTGAAGTATAAGGCTCCAGAAGGACATGTAGTTACTGAGCAGACTTGGGTCCACCCACCAGAGCTGGAGACTGGGGCTCGTGATACGGGGCAATCATGGCCGATGGTGTTCGGGGATGACAATTCCGAGAACGCTTCCTCCCATAAGCACACCGATTTTAAACCATCGAAGCAGAAGAGTCCGAAGAAGAATTTGGCTGCTCAGGCCAGCCCCGCGCAGCGAGCTGATGCAATAGGCCGAGGACCGTAGCGTTGTATGTTTTCCTTTTCCTTGACTGAGCGTAGCAATTGCGCAGCCCCTTGCAAAAGCATATCATTGAGCGTTCAAGCGTTCAGGTGGTTCTTTACAGCAAAGCATCTCCAATACTATTCCCTTGTATTTTATAACAGCATAAATTATCCAGTTCTCAAATTGTAAATGTTTCGATGTTCGGTCTTCAAGGCTGTATATATAGGTTAATAGGTTGATCACCATGTCACGTCTTGTCTATGAGTGCCGTAATCCTCGGTGTTTTGCGAAGCCTATGTTCGTGCCGCTAAACAGGACAACTTCCAGCGAAGGATTCTGAGCTGATATTTGCTGATATCAATGGTGAGACTCGTTGTACCTAGAAGACTGTATGTTCGATGGAAGTGTTGCCCGAGGGGCAATACGTATCAGGCTAATGCGGCGTCTTGAGCAGCATCGTAAGCGTCCGGCTGAGGGAGGCACAATGTTCCCTGGTACGTGGTTCGGACTGAGGATGGATCAAAGCAATGCTTGTGGGTTGCAGGTGGTACTGTTCCGAGGGCGGAAGAGTTCGACATTGGCGTCGTTGCACTCAGGTGAAACAGTTGGCCCCGAAGGATATGAGAAGACGAGATGGATCAACAGTTGGAACCCTGACAACAAACAAACACTGCCTCCAAGACCACCACTACGTTGACGCTGAGACCTTAGTAAAATGGTTGGCTGGTTGATGCTGTCCAGATTGGTTCTTCTGTAGACTTTCATCACGTGCGGGACTACTATATATAAATGGAAGAGTCACCTTGCGCGTGGAACGATGACTGGCTGTTGAAAGCGTGGTACTTGGCCAGCACAGGGGCCGTAATGCACCTTACCCTAGAAGGTTTCATGCATGTAGGCCAGTTGGCGGGTGAAGCTGTCATATTGCGCCGTTTCAGAAAGCCATTAAAGTGCTGCCACATCGACGGGCCAGGGTAGGAGTATCGTGATTTGATCGTTTAACCGTGGGCCGCTAAAAGTGTCCATCCGTCATCCCTACAATTTCCCCTCCCTAAGGTAGACACTAGAGTTTCAACGGGCCTAAGGCTAAGCACTGATGTACATTCCCCTTTCCGACTCACTGAATTCATGCAAAGAGAAACGAGAACGAGAAACGAGAAACGAGAAATGATTCGCGTCCCAAGTTATCAATGTAGCGTTCCGGCGACACTTCTCTACGCAGTGACTTCTAGCCCTAACTTAGTGAATTATTAAAGGTAGCCCCCCCCAAATAAACAGGGATCCACTAATTCTGCCCACCAATCAACAAATGGCAATTCCCTCCCCTGCTTCCCAACTTCCTACCTCGTCGCTTCTCTTCTCTTCTTCCTCCGCTCTCCTACTCCCCATCTCACCCACTCTCTTTTCGTCTTCAATTATCCTGCACTGCTAATCGACTGCCGACGGAATTAAAGCAGTGGACTCATTCGTTTGTCTCTGCTCAGCCTCTGTTCCTTTCTTTCATCCACGGGCATACAGTCCCACGCTTAATCTCGTTCCCTTCATTCACTTTCACTCAAGCACTCTTAATATAGGTCTTGCCTTCTCACTTACACCACCTCCATTTACCGGCACCGTTAATTCTCATCCCTGTCCAATCTGATCCTGGCCTGAGTCGGTCCTTTGCCCTCTTCATTCGAACAACAACCAGCCGCTCGACGTGGCATAAAAGTCTCAATTGCGACTGCCAGCCAGCGCCGATCAATCATGAATCAATTCTTGAGCTCATCGCTCATCCTTACCCTCTTTCTCGCGTCGACAACATCCGCCGCCGCTGTCAAAAGGGATGGAAGTTACTCCAAGATCCATCGTCTTGCCATCGGACCCAGTCTGAGGAACGGCGTCATAGAACTAGACAGGACAATGCGCAAGTACGGCATTGAACCTCCTCAGGAGCTGCGTGATGCGGCCACGAAGCAGCTCAATGCCATCACCAGCGGCGCCGCTGCGAGTACAAGCGGGGACCCAGGAGTTGGAGGAGGCACCAAGTCCGGATCAGTCGTTGCTAGCCCAATGCTGCATAATCAGGAGTATCTTTGCCCTGTCACTATTGGTGGTCAGACCTTGAATCTTGACATTGACACCGGCTCCGCTGATCTGTACGCATTCTCATCTTCCCGAAGCAGGCATCTATCTTGGCTGACTGAAATTCGTGTAGATGGCTATTCAATACGGCGCTACCAGCCAATGACCAAACAGGCCGTACCGTTTATGATTCCGCAAAGTCTTCAACCTTTCAGAAAACCACAGGCTCGACTTTTGGTGTGAATTATGGCGACGGATCCCAGACATATGGCACCGTGGGCACAGACACAGTTGAAGTGGGAGGGATTTCTGTGCCGGGTCAATCTATAGAGCTTCCAACCGCCGTCAGTGCCACATTTACCAAGGACACCAACATGGACGGAATTCTTGGCCTGGCCTATCATCAAGCCAACACCATCAGGCCAACGCAGCAACTAACTTTCTTCGAGAATGCCCTATCCCAACTCCAGGCGCCAGTCTTCACAGCAAACCTAAAAGCTGGGAGTGCCGGTGCCTACCAGTTCGGCTTCATCGATAGCACTGCATACAGCGGCACTCTGCAATACACGCCACTCATCCAATCTGCCAGTACTGTTGGCTTGTGGGCTTTCGAGGCAAACCCAGGTACAAATGCAAGCCCCGCAATTGCAGACACGGGTTCTTCGCTCTTGTTACTTGACGACGACATCGTCCGTGCTTATTGGGCGCCTGTGCCAGGCCACACCTCAGACGTTCAAGGCATCACTTTCCCATGCAACGTACAACTGCCTGATTTCAAGATTAAGTTAGGAGATTATACTGCCACTATCTCGGGCTCCCTCCTCAACTACTCTCCAGCTAACGAAGCAGGATGTAAGTACATTTCCAGTCCTACAAAGATTCACAGGACTCGACTGACCACTTTTGTCAATCTCAGACTGCTTCGGCGGCATCCAATCGAACTTGGGCCAAGGCATCAATGTCCTCGGCGACGTTATGCTTGCGTCGCAGTTCGTAGTGTTCGATAGAGGTCAGAACCGTATTGGATTCGCACCTCATGCATAGATTGCATAATGGAGAAGAAAATCTGTAAATAGTCAAAGGGGATATGTTCTGGCTTCTCTGATGGGCGGAAAAGAGAGTTCCCCACGAGAGTAGAGTCTTTGCAGAGCGGCTTCAGCGACACGTGTGCTTGTGAAGTTGCAGGATTAGTTGAGATAGACTTCTTAATGAGCTGCCTTGGCAGCAGGATGAGGACGATTGGCCCTTTCGCTCTATTTGCCCACGACTTTCTATGCGTGATGGTAATTATCAAGAACGACGAGGACGCCTGTTGAGGTAGACTGTTGCCACCTATTTTGGCCCTGGCACCAAAAAGTCCCCTGCTGACAATGTCGTCTTGAGCATCGAATGGAAATCCGCAACTCTCTTTGTTGCTATATGTCACCGGAGTCATACAGTCATAACATGTACACTAGCCAGAAACTTGGTGAGGCTAAGCTCTTGCAACTGTCCAACAAACACGTTCCAAGCTCGCTCCCATCTCCCCCACCCCTACTGATTCGTCGACCTAATAGCAGCAGCCGCCGCAGCAACCTCCTCATCCTTGGGCAAAATATCCGGCACCGGTCCCACAGGCGTAATACTATGCGGATTAATCTGCCTATGACTCTTCGTGTAATGCTTCTTGATATGTTCAAACTGCGTCGTCTCCCCAAACGCCGGTACATCCCAATACAGATGCCTCAACCACTTATGCAGCGCCGGGTATCCCGATCGTATGTCGCGGATATTGCATTTGAAGTGCTGGACGTAGACGGGGTCGAAGCGGATTATGGTTGTGTAGAGGCGGATGTCTGCTTCTGTTATTGAGGGGCCGAAGTAGTAGGGTGCGGCATGTTGGGCGAGGTGGGCTTCGGCGCGGTCGAGGGAGGCGAAGAGGGGCTGGACGGCTTTTTCGTAGGCTTCTTGGGTTCTGGTGGGGGGGGGAGTGTCAGTTGGCTGGGGCGGAGTGGAGGAGGCGGTGGGAAAGCTTACGTGGCGAAGCCAGATTGGTAGACGCCGTTGTTGATGTCATTGTAAGTCCACTCGTTCGTACCTTCGATCTCCTTTCTGTACTTTTCTGGAAACAAGTCTACGTTTTTGTATTTCTCGGGGATGAGGTCGTCGAATTCTGTGTAGAACATGCGGATGATTTCACTTGACTTGATGGAAAGTATGTTAGTACTGGGCGGTATTCGAGTTGACAACGTTATTGAAGACGTTGCTCACCTCGTTGCTGACAATTTTGTTCTGCTTGACATCATATAGAGTCGGTACAGTAAAACGCCCTGTATAGCCAGGATCTACATCAAAGTAGATGTCTCGAAGATGGGTAAAGTTCTTGTGGATGGGATCGGGCGTGACATTCTCTCCTGGGACCTTGTCCTCTTTGGTAGCGAAGCGCCAGCCTTTGATGATCCGTCAGAGAGGCCCACAACTTCCAAGTATAACCAACTATTCACCTTTCTCTAGCATCTCCCAGTGTACGGAAGTGTATGGAATGATATCCTCGAGCCCTTTGAGCTTACGAACGATGAGCGCGCGGTGTGCTTTTTCCAGTATGAGCGAGCCACATGTATCAGTATTTCCAGGAGAGATAGTCACTAACCCCATGGACAAGCATAGGAGACATAGAGGTGATATCTGCCCTTCTCGGCTGGGAACTCTGCTCCAGGTTGTCTGGAGACATGATTACGAAACTGTGACTGTCCACGTTTGAATTCGCCGGACTTGTCTGCCCAGTTCGTGATCGATTGACCTGTGCCGGACTGAAGTGGAGTAACGTTAGAGCTTGCATATTAATTCTCATTGAAGGAAAGCCTTACTGCCATGCTGAAGGAAGTTTTACGAGTCGCAGAAGACAGAGAGGACACACACAGATGGTTGCTAATTAATTGTGTTCTAGATCTCAAAGTCAACATCAATGTATTGTACAAGATCTAGAACAGAGTGTGAGGAAATGGAGAGGTTTTATATTCCTTCCCAGTCCACATACCGTAAACTATGACGCAGGGCAAATCCTCACTTCTTAGAGTTGCGGGAGTGTCTAGTCTATCCGCTCAGCATTTCACACGGCTTACTGACAGTTATGTGAGTATTACAAAGCCAGTTTCATCTAGGCGGCATCATCGGGCTTAGTGAGAGCAGCTTGAAGACATTGAAGCTTTGAATGGTCTATATATCTACGCAAGCTAAGCGAACTTCCAAACATTGTGCCGGTCTGCCCATGCCCAAGTGTATGGTTGTTGTCGAAGTATGCCGCAAGCGCCAAATGTCCATATTCTCAAAGCCTTGAACGCCTTTGACTCTAGCTTCCGGGCATTGCTACTCGGAGGCTCTCTGATTCCTAAGCTTGACCATGACGTACGGAACTTCGACATCTTCTTCAGTCGTATCTTCCACTGTCATCTCGAAGATCACGTTCTTCTGATGATCAGGGATCGGCTTCTTGCTGATCGTCTCTACCAGCTTGCTCAGCCTGTTCATCGCCTGTTAGCCTTTGATTCCGTCTTAATAACTCAATCAGTAGCGATTAGAACTTACTTGAGACCAAGACGATCCTTGAGTTTGCTTGGCGGGTAGAAGCTGGCATATAACAAGCTCACGCCTGAGCTCAACATCATGATATTCAGTCCTTTGGCTTCAAAATCGTCCAGGAATTGCTGCAATGGTATGTCCTCAACCTCGAATCGATCCCAAAGTTTGTCAATGGTAACTTCACCCTGGGTCCCCATGTATGTGCCCTTCGGACTGGCAATGGGCTCACTGAATCCAAAGAACGGCAGCGCAAGGTTGACGAAGCCGTTCTTGTACTGCTCGATATCGTCCTTTCCGTCTATGATCTTGTAAAGCTCAAGGACAACTAGACCGGTAACCAATGCTGTTGTCGTAGCAATAGCGGGAATAATCTTGCCTGCAATGAATTTGGTCTTGTGTCGGTCGGCCTCTGGAATCGCATAGTTTTCGGCTCGTAGATTGCTTGCAGTGGTGATAAAGTCAATATGATGATTAGTGTCATCGTCTTTCTCGAACTCTACTGGCTCGAGCTTGAAACCCTGTAAGGACTTAGGTGCAGGCAGCTTCGACACAATTTCCTGCATTGTGCCGTCGTCATCGAAGTGGGAACCTGAAGGCTGAGCATTTGGGTCTGGCTCGTTGTCATCTGCTTGAATCCGGACGGATGAACTAGGAGTGAATTCAGGGATGATCATGTCATTCATGATCTTCTTACAGTGCGACTCTGTAATACTGTCGCTCTTGAGTCCATAGTTGAATGCATGTAAATGAGCTGCCGCAACGATAAAGCCCATATGAGTAGGATTGGAAGCATCAAATCTTAGTGGATCAGGCGCTCGCTTGGGCCCAGACCAAAACGGCGCGCCACTTGAAGTCGTCGAGTCCTTCGGGAAGTTGTACAGTAGTTGCTGGATGGCATTGTTGTACTCACTCTCAAATTGTTTCCGTGCCCATGCGATGCAATCATCAGCATTCTGTGGCTTGTCCGTTACCAAATAATCGCGGATACTCTCTAGTGTCGGGATCTCGTTGCCCTGTTGCTTAAGAGTCTGTTCAATATAATTCGGCTGTGTGAGGTAAAGGTTCACGGTTTCCGGCGGCCCAACAAAGTACTGATGGAACTTCTCCTTCGCCCATGCAATAGTATGATCGATCTTATTTGGAAAACTGCGAAGTGTGCACTGTGGAAAAGATTGTTCTGGGGGATCCTGAGAACTGGAGTAAGATTCTGTCAAGCTCGGCAAGACAACCTGTGTGTTGCCTTTAGTGCCAAGGGTTCCGCTGTCGAGCAAGGGCTTCCGGAAAAACACACATCGTCGATCAACGTATTGTCTAGCATCGACATTGTCCAGCGCATTGGTCACACCGTCTAATTCGTTCCAGAAGTCTTCATTAAAAATATGTTCGGTCTCGGCGCCAACTCTGTCTGGCAGAATGACGAATCTTCCGCTTAGGTCTGGGTTCATGGCCTGTACAGCGTCTGCAGCACACTCGCTCTTCAATTTCCCTACGTCTTTAGGCCGGAAGAGAAATTGTCGGTTGAGGTTGCTCTTCTCAATCTGATCCATATCTGCCACACTGATCTTCCCCTTGGGTCCGGTTGCCAAACCAATCATCGCCCAATTCTTCAACATCTCGCACCCAATCGCTCCAGCACCGACAAGGAATTCTTTGGTATTTGCGAGCTTTTCTTGAAATTCTCTGCCAAACACTGCAATCTGTCCATCATAGCGAGTGCCCATGGGTTTACATAGCTCTTCGGATCGCTTGACCGAAGTAGGTAGAGATTCTAAGGAGTCGAAGTAGAGCCACTGCACAATGGGATGGAATTTTCCGGAGACAGACTTAAGTACTTCCTGGGCGGCTAGACCCCCAAAGAAAGCAGCCATTGGGGCAAGGTCGCCTCGAGCCTGATAGCTGAGTTCACGCAACAGCTTTTCGTCCAGCTCCACTTTTTCATCCCCTTCACCAGCCAATGCTTGAGCGTATTTGAACATCTCAGCAGCGTCCTCATCAGAATGAGCTCGTGGTAGATCGCCACCATGATGGCTGGCGAATTCATGCAAAGCTTGAAACCCAACATGAAGCTGCTGAGGTCTATCAAACTTGGCAAAGTCTGACATAAGCAATTCCGGCTTCTTCAGCTGTTCCGAAAATGGCTGAAAGTTGATGACTTTGGGCATCTTCACCTGTTGGTAGAGACCTCCACGCCTATACTGACCCAATCCGGAAACGTCTCCAATGGAGAATGTATATGGGCCTTTCACCGTAATCTTCCGAGGTTCTGAGTTATTGAGAGCTTCCATGCCTTGTACTTCTGTGAAAATAACAAAGTCGCCATCTTCAAGCCCGTGTCTAGTCTCATCAAGGGCTGAAACTAAGCCTTCGGCGTCAATGCCAGCAACTATGCCGTTGACAGGATTTTCGCCAGTTGGATCTGCTATGGCAAAGTCTTTCCCAAAGTCGGTAAATATGGAGCCAAAAAGCCCAAAGATATCTGTAATAATAACAAAAATGCCATTATTGTGACAGTAATCAGCTATGGCGATTTGATCTTCCAGAGGAGTTCCGGTTAGGACGACGACCTGGTATTGGCGAAGTTGGTCCAGGTCTTCCGTCAGACTCTTGCTAGGATGCTCGGACACGGGAGTGTATGCGTTAAGCTCTGCCACTCTTGGGACCGTAACCGTGGCCCGTGGCTTGCCAACATCGTCGTGTTGTAGAAAGAATTGCGAAGAGAGGTCTGACATGGCAGCAGGTGTGGGATCGAACAAGGTCAAGGACTTGACACCGGCTAATGCAATATTCTTGGCTGTCGATCGATACATTAGTGGCTGCACTTACACTTCGCCAGACGGGTAACCCACCAATCTCAACTCCGAGACCTCTAAGACCAGCAATGAGGACGTGTGAGGAGCTCATACGCTTCATGGCCTCGTGGCCCAGAACATATAGTTGTCGGCTGTAAAGAGACTCATCGATCTCGCCATTCTTGAGCTGCTCGGAGCCAACCGAGGGGCCGTCGATGTCCATATTGGAGCCCTAAGAGAAAAGGTTGTTAGATTAGACACTTGTTAGTACATAAGATGTAGGGTTAGGAATGCTGTAGAAGTGACCTGAGGCTGGAGAAGATAGGAGCGAAAGCTCGAGGAAGGTCTGATAATGCAAGGCAGGGGTAGACTGTTGCACAGCCTCCATGGATACACAAGCTGGACCACGTACCGTCATGATCTTCTTCTTCTCCGGGCGGCTATCCTCGTCGTCAGAAAACTTCCTCTTGCCCAGCGTTGCCGCCTTCGGGATATCAGCGTGGGAGTGAATGGTGGGTGGTGATGGTAGAGCTTGCACGATGGCAAGCTTAACTTATGTGAGCTTCTCTTAGTCGTTGTAATAGGAAGAGGCAGCAGTGATCTGTCTGGGGCAGTACACGCCTAGTCAGTCATGGAAAGGTCCGACGCGTTGAGAGCATGAGATGTGGCTGATGAAGACTTGGTCACAGTACCGCTTAATTTTAGTATGCACGCTGAAAAGGAAGAACACTTCGTGTAAGGTGGAAGGCAACGTACTGAGATGAGTAGGTCATCAAGTCAAAACAATCAGTGCTAGGAGTGACTGGCACCTTTAGCGGATGAATTCCGGGGCCATTAGAACTAACCCTAACCCTGGCTCGCCTGGCCCGTCGATCGCCTGCACGTACTGTAGAACTACCTTGTACCGCTAAGGCTGGCCTACCGTAAGGCACGGTACAATACCGCACGTCGAGTGCAGTATATGTTCGACTCCGAGCATGTAGTCTTGGAAGAACTTGGTGAACCTTTGTTGATAGCTCTACATAGTGTCTATATGGAAGCATAAATAAACATGGCTCCTTTGCTGTACCGTGGCTGCCGCTTCCCCCAATGTCAACAATGTACCAAAGGTCCTCTGATGCTTGTTGCGATAGTCCCTCGTAACGGCCCCAGTCTCTTGCTTCGTCAACAACTCATAAGCCTGAGCAACGACCCGGAGGTTCTCAAACAACTTGTCTGAGACGCTCTCCTACGTACTTCTTGCTGATTATGGTCATTTTGGCCTTGGTCTACGTTCTGTTAGGGAGTAGCTTCATTCATGGCATATCTGCAGACGACCACAAAAATCATAAGAGGGCTGGTCACAACCAGGAGATACTGGGATATGGTATAGATGGGGAAAGATACAGGACGGCTTGTCCAGACTACAAGCACTATGCAATCGTTCCGCAGTATGCCTGAACAACACTAAACCCATCGGCAGTTCAATTGTGTTGACTAGTACTGCAGTCGGCCATTGAGCAAAGGACCTCTCGCCCTACCGTATCAACGACCTTCTCCGCACTGTCGAACCTTCTCGTCACCATTGGTTGAGGAAGTGATAGAGACTGTCACGTCTCGTATGCTGGATAAAGACCTTGCGCGGATCTTCGAAAACGCTTTCCCAAATACCTTGGATACTACAGTCCGATGGCATGTCGATGGAACAGAGAAGCACAGTCAACGTAAACACTACCAGGATGGCGCGTGGGAAGGGGTGCAGAGCTTCATCGTCACCGGGGATATTAATGCAGAATGGTTGAGGGACTCCACCAATCAGCTTGCTCAGTACCAAAAACTAGCAAAGAAGGACAAGAAGCTGGAAAGTCTCATCCTCGGGGCTATCAATACGCAAGCCGAGTACGTGATCGAGTCACCATATTGCAATGCTTTTCAGCCACCACCTCCCAGTGGCGTTGGTCCAACCAGTAACGGTCAAGACGATTCTGTTCATCCAGCCTACGAGCCTTCCAGAGTGTTTGAGTGCAAGTACGAGCTTGACTCGCTTGCTCATTTTCTGGCTTTGGGAAATCAATTTCACGCGAATACGGGCTCAAAAGCCTTCTTGAAATCTCGGTGGTATATGGCTCTGAATACAGTTCTCGAGGTTCTCTTGGAGCAAGCAAAGCCGACCTTCAATCCTACAAGTGGGCGGTTCGAAAAGAACGAGTATCTGTTCCGCAGAGTTACAGATAGAGGCACAGAGACGCTAAGTCTTGCAGGCAACGGAAACCCACTCGGTCCAGGGACTGGTCTCATTCGCAGTGCCTTCAGGCCCAGCGACGATGCCACGATTCTGGGTTTCTTCATTCCAGCGAATGCGATGATGGCAGTCGAACTAAATCGGACAGCTGAGATCCTGAAGTCAGCGGGAAAGGAAGCTCTCGCTGAAAAACTACGAGAGAGAGCGGACAGTATTGGAAAAGGTATCTGGGAGCATGGCGTGGTTGATCACAAGAGATATGGAAAGGTGTTTGCGTACGAGGTTGACGGCTACGGATCGTCAATCCTCATGGACGACGCCAATCTGCCCTCATTGCTCGCTCTACCAGTGCTAGGATTTGTCGACTTGAAGAACGAAGTATACAAGAACACCAGGAAGATGATTCTGGAAAAGGAGGGCAACCCATATTACCTCTCCGGCCGGGCCTTCTCTGGCATCGGCGGGCCCCATGTGGGTTTACAGTATGCTTGGCCTATGAGCCGGCTCGTTCAGGCGATGACGAGTGATAACGAACATGAGATCAGAGAGTGTCTCAACGATGTTCGGGATATTAGCAAACTTGGTTTGACTCACGAGAGTGTTAATGTAAACAGAGCAACGGACTATACGAGTAAGTCCTTACCTACCGTGACTTTGACCTGCTAGATACTGACCTTGATATAGGGAGTTGGTTTGCGTGGGCTAACTCGGTCTTCGCTCAAACAATCCTAGATGTGGCGGCGAGGAACCCACAGATCATATTTGGAAAAGAGGCCGAGCCTTTTGTTATAGAGTAGAATTGGTGTCCGCTATTTTGTGAGCGATTCAACAGCAACTAGCGAGCATTGCTTCGGAATTGGAAGGCAGCCTTGTTGAGACGAACTTGGTATACCACACCTGCAATTGGACTACACAATATAGTTATGACGAAAGGGGATTTTGTCCTCCAGCACTTGTCTTGATAGCGGTTAACAAATCATCGACCCATCTTATGAGATTAATGATAAAGTCACTCAAATCGGGTAAATGTCTAGTTCGAGATGAATCTGTTACCAAATAATCTCTCAGAATCTTCGCAAACTGCTTGACTATCAACCAAGTATTCAATTATATCTGAACCATTCACGCCTGTCTACTCTTAATGCGAGTATCTCCCTCCCTTCTTCTCAGAACCACTCGCATGGCAGCGAATCCCAGCTCGAAGTTGATCTGTATGAAAACCCTCCCCCACATAGCTCCCCCACAAACTAATAAGTCCTCCCAGTCGCCCCAGCCGGCGACAAACAAACCCAACAAGCAGACCAATACACAAAAGGCACCCTCGAGCGCCACCAACTCTTCCCCTCCCCATTCACCCAATTCCACACCTGGTTCACCCACGCCCAGTCTAGTAGGGTGCACCAACCCGAAACCGTATGCATCTCCACCGCGCACCTCCCCTCCGGTTCCGTCTCCTCCCGCTACGTCTACCTAAAAGAATTAGACGCCACCGGCTTCGTGATCTACAGTAACTGGGGCACGAGTCGGAAAGCCGCCGATATACAATCAAATCCGAGAGCTAGTCTAGCGTTCTGGTGGCATGAGGTGGAACGGCAAGTTAGGGTTGAGGGGAGGACGGAGAGGTTGAGTAGGGAGGAGAGTCAGGCGTATTATAAGTTGAGGGCTAGGGGGAGTAGAATTGGGGCGTGGGCGAGTGAGCAGAGCAAAGTGTTGCCTGAGGGGGAGGGGGAAAGGGAGGTGCTAGATACGAGGGTAAAGGCGGCGGAGGAAAGATTTGAGGGGGTAGAGGATATTCCTGTGCCGGAATTTTGGGGTGGCTTGAGGGTTGTGCCGGAGATGGTGGAGTTTTGGCAGGGGAGGGAGAGTAGGTTGCATGATCGATTTCGGTACACGAGGGATCAAAATGCAGAGGGAGGGTGGAAGATCGAGAGGTTGAGCCCATAGGACGAGATAGAACATGTTGAACGTGAATTGTTTCAATAATTATATCTATTTTACATCGCTTGCTATCGAAGCTCGCAGATGACCTAGACGCTGGTATGTCCAGATCTAGCTATGAGTGGAGTTGGTCTATTAGTATCATACATCTTCTTCCTTCCCACAAAGCATTCTAAAGCCGCCCACTAGAGTCATGTATAGCAATTGTGCCCTCCGAACGCCAGCTCGTACTGTTGTTACAGGAGCAATCGGAAGCCGAAAATTTGCCCTATCCTGAATAACGGCCGTAATGACCACCCTTGTGCATCCGCTGTATCGAAGAAAACTCCATGCAATGCAGGTACGCCAGGGTATAATGCTAGAAGATTGCGAAATGAAAAATTTAAAAGTCGAACGAAGCCGATCTTATGCAATCAGATCGGATAGGACGATGCTACCATGGCCGACCAGCTCCAATATCTTGCTGGATACAGCGGAAGGATAGCCTCTGGAGAGCATTTCGTGTACAGTGGCGAGAGCACCATCGCGGTCCTGGGCTGCCAGGAAAGCTCTTGTCATAGCCTCGTAAGTGCTTGGCTCTCTCTTCTCCATGCCCACAGTGTCATACACGACCTTAGATCTCTCAATGTTGTTCTCCATGGCCCAGCCGTGGATCAAGGTGTTGGCAATATAGGGTGTCATGTCCACGCGGTTTGTGGACATGGAATCGAGGATCTCTTCTGTCTGAGCCACGCAATGATTGGCAACCATCGACTCAAATAAGGCTTGATAGAGGCAGGCTTGTGGACGAATCTCACCGCCAGCCAAGACTTCGTCAAAAGTTTGTCGGGCACCATCCATGTCGTGAAGAGCACAGCCTTTAGCATGGATTAGGGAGGCATAGTGGACTGCCTCAGGACGTTGGCCCGACGCACGAATGGCATCGAATACGCGCTCAGCCGCTGCCAAATTGACAGGCTCAAGCGTAGCGTAGGTGTCAATAAGAAGCTTGTAGGTATGCATCGTAGGCTGGATGTTTCTTGATTGCATGCGTTCGTAATATGCCAGCACCTTGCTACTATCGCGCTTAGTAGTAAGGAAGAATTGCATCAAGCTATTGTATGGAGCTGGACGTGGCTTATAATTGGGCATAGATTCCATTTCATCGAAGAGCTCTTCAGCGAATCGATCGTCGCTGACTCGGCAAAGGGCATTAACGACCGTACCATAAGTGACACTTGTGGGACGGATGCCGGCAGCTCTCATTTCTTGGAAGTAGCGAAGGCAGTCATCGATGCGGCGGGCTTTGCCGAGCTTGCCAATGAGAGCGTTGTACAAGAAAGATGACGGTGTCACTCCTTCTGATACAGCACGGCTAAAGATGGCTACAGCCTCTGAAGCCTCGTCGAATGTTTTTGTTGAGTCTTTTAGGGTGGTGATATATAGTCCAAACGTGTTTGCTGTGGGAGCAGTACCTATCTCAAGCATCTCTTGGTGGAATTGCGCAGCTAGGGATCGGCGGCCAACAGTGAGACATGCACCAACCATTGAATCTAGTATCGATGACCAGCCATGCCGAACGACGGAGTACTCAGGCAAGAAAGGTACGTCGGTCCTGGCCATCCCTAGTATGTCATGGATCAGGTTGTTTCGTCCTTCTTTAGCAGCAGCAGAGATGAGCTTTGCATAGACAATGTACCTTGGGTGTCGGCCAGCACGTCGGATGTTCCTGAATCGTTGAAGAGCTTCATTGAGGCCAGCGCTATTACGACGGGTCTCCAACTCTTCAGCAATGATAGTCGAGCCCCTATAGTCTGTGGTCGCAGCATACGGGTCAAACGAATCTGCAAAAGATGGAGTAGCAGAGAGAGCAGGACTAGGCTGTGGAGTGAATGCCCGATGGGGGTACACTTCCCGAGAAGGACCCTGCTGATAGCCCCGCCATTTGTTGACAAGATCGGGTCGCTCTTTTGCAAGCATCCCTAAAGCTTTCTCGACAAGGCCAGTGGTGCGTACGTCCAATGGCGCACCAGTGCCAACAGCGATGTTGAGAAGGTGTGCGAATCGTGCCGAGTGGGCAATGTCATGCATGATCTGGCCGTTACCAATTAGGCCAGCCTCAACTTGCAGAGCTAGCGTCATGTCTTGCCAGCTTAGGGTAACAATATCCTCGGGGCCTAGCCCAGCTAGCATCTGCTCGGCAACAGGCGAAACGAGGCCTCCGTTCTCTACCATGGTCCACAAAAAGCTCAACCTGGCGTTCGGTGATGGGACTATCTTGTTCTTAGCAAGGAAAGCACCAACAAATTCGATAGCCTCATCAATCTCCTCGATGATCTCGGACGCTGAGCTAGCGGAAGCACGTATACGGCCAAAGCTCTCGCGAGCTTGCACAAGCCCTTCGTCGACGTTGCCATTACGGATGAGAGCAGTGGCGTACAAAGCGGTGGGCTCAATGAAGGATGCGTCAAACTCCGAGGCGGAAGTCAAGAGGGCCCAGGAGTCGCGGGCAGCGTCGAGATTTCCCGTTCGAATGTGGAGAGCAAGCATTGAAAGCGCTGCTGCATACGTCTCAGGATGACCAGTAGCCAAGTATTGATAAGCCTTGGTGGCAAAGCTCACGTCCCCATGGTCGGCTGCGGTGACGCTGATTCTTGCCATGGCTTGGCTCCGGGCAGAGGGTGTCAGGCTACGCTCTTCAGCGATTCTCAAAGCTCCGGCATAGTCACCAGTATCTAGACGCTCTTCGACCAGTGCGTTAAGGATCACTGTGTCCTGGACAGCTTCGAGTCGCTCCTTTCGATTTTCCGTAACATTGGCGTAGGAGTCAACAATTCTGCCGAGGAAGCGCTGCCCGCCGTCGACTTTGCCACACATGGCATAAGCTTTGATCAGAGCCGCATATACCTCATTATCTTTGCGATCGATAATGGCTAAGTTGCCTGCGTCATCTGCCATCGCTAATGCTTTGTACTCATTATAGCACTCGACGGCACTGACGAGGTCACCAGATTTCGCAAAGGCCTCAATCATTGGTGGGAACATGCTTGAAAGGGGTTTGACTTTTTGTGATTCCAGGTGGTTGTAAGCGCGGATCATGTCCTCGACGTGACCATGGAGCGCGCAAGATGTGACCAGCAGTCGATATGTCTCAGCTGAGTAGAGACGGGGCTCGTGGATTGAGGTTGATATATCGAAGATCTTGACGGCGTTACTCAAAGCATCATCCTCGGAGAGTATAGCATATTCGGTTTCGTTGGACGCAAACGAGAAGGTGCCATGTCCATTTAGACCCCCAAAACGTAGACGCTTCTTGTCCAAAGCTTCCTTCATCCTGGTCACATCTGAAGCACGGCGGGACAGTAATTGGATCAGAGTGGTGTAGAAAGCTGTATCTGGAGAGATTTGGCGACGGAGCATGTCAGAGTAGATGTCTAGTGCCTTCGGAACCACCTGGTGCCTAGCAACAGGATGGTGTATGGCCGATGCTAGGAGTGCGTTGTAGTCCCTAACGGTTGGGCGCAAGCCCTGTTCCAGCATTGACTGGAATACAGGAGGGATCTGGCCATAGTGCTGTTGCTCATGAAGCTTGCTTAAGTGCTCTGAGAAAGCTTGCGAGTCATTATCCTGCCTCGAAGTAGCTGCTGTGACGTCGCTCAAGGGTGTCGATTGTGCAGACTCCTCAGCGGTCAGAACTGATGATGAGCTAGGGGATCTTCCAGCGTCCACGACAGCTTGCTTAACGGCCTCTTGTGACACAGCTGGGACTGAGACTGGTCGCAATTCATCTTTGATTACCGAATACTGCTGGATTTGGGTGATCTCCGTTGCGATAGCTTCGTCCACCTTCGCAACGGCGACGGCTTCTGCTACACTGTCTTCGGCCTTCTTGATATCATCGACCGCGCTGGTACTGTAGGCACGACCGAGACCGGCACGATCAACTGAGGCATCCGCACGAGAGCCCAGACTGGACAGCTCCTTGCCTTTAACATCTGGCACAACAGAAGCTGGCTTCCATCCTATCAACTTCGTAAATTGGAATTGTTTCCATTCATTCCCTTCTTCCCCACGTTGCTGGTGTTTCTGCCAAGCTTCATAATACTGATTCAAGATATCCGCATTGCCCTCACTTTTCTCAGCGTTGCTGTTGCCTGGCTTGACGGCAACAGCAGGTGTCGATGAAGCATTTTGATTCTGGAAGGCAGTATGAAGTTGGGCTGCCTGGGGTCTCCGGACTCGGTTGGTGGGATGATTGCCAAATGGTAGGTTTGTAGATTGAGTCCCTGCAACGAGCGACTGAGCGTAGCCGTGGGTCAAAGTCTTGCCAAAGCTATGACGTGCAAAATTGGATAATGGTTTGACGAAAACCATTTAGCGGTATTGGAACAAATCCCCGTTGATGGGAGATTGTGGCCTAATGAGAATACAGATTAGCACCAAGAAGGAGGCGTTGACAGAACAGCGCATAAGACGACCAGTCCAGGGTCGTTATGTAGGTCACTCACTGTAGGAGATTGAATGGTGTCGAATGCAGGTTCATTTGACGACTAGCTAGCCGTCAAAGAACGCGCTATGGGGGTTGTTGAACGACGTAAGTCTCGAGGACATGCACGAAGGTTGCTCCGTTGAAAGTACTTCTCTACCACTATCGAGCACCTTCGACGACGCGACGTGAATATTACTATGATGCCAATGTTGAGGCGCTTTGCTGAAGATAGTTGGAAGAAGAAAAATAGGTCTGTGGGGAGGCGATATTGGCAAAGTTGTAATGCTTGTAAGGTTGCCTAACGGGCGAGGAAGAGACTGGAAGTGGTTGGTCAATGTCAGTGTGTCCGGAAAGATGAGGCAGTGCAAGGAAGGCTTACAAACGAAGGCGTACTAAACAGCGGTCATGAGATCAATACATTACGGGCTGGGTGGAGTCGTTGGTCGAGTGATGATGCTAATTCAGCTCTCCTTGAATTATGAGCCATTTCGAAGCTTACGCTTGCCCGAGTATTTTTCTTGCTGGCGGAACGCTAAAAGCTTAGCGTCGGACAATACCGCCTTTGATAATCCGATCCTGAGAATCCCCGTGAGCCATCCGTACCATCTTCGGCTTCATTCCCCAAGTACGGCGTTCAAGGATGACTTCTCATGCCACGCCTCGTTAACGAGCTGGCTCATTAACCTACGTGCAAGGTGAATGATACAAGCATTATTCGAAGATAGGAACTCCAAGTCTATCTCTATACCTGACAATCGTTACTGTTGTTCCCTGGAATGAATATCATCTCTGTTACTACACAATGGATCGACCAACGGCTGCTTTCTCAGCTCCTGGAAAGGTCCTCTTAGCTGGCGGGTACCTGGTTTTGGATCGGAAATATACTGGACTAGTCTGCGGACTTGATGCTCGCATACACGTGCATGTACAGACACTGCAAACGTCTCCCGGCTTAGCACTTTCCGAGATCATTGTGAAGTCTCCTCAATTCAGGGATTCGGAATGGCGCTATGGATACCGGGAGACCGAGGACGATGGCGGCATAGAGGTTACTCAATTAAGAGGGTGAGCTTGTCAATGTCTCCTTTCTGCTCTATTAATGTTGAGGGCGATTATTACTATCAAACCCGCACCCTGATATACTGCAGGGTCTCTAAATCATGTAGTCAAGAGACTGAAGATTTAAAGGACAAGTACAGTGTATGCTTCCAGTTGTTGCTGAGTAGGACATAAAATGTACCCTCCATCAATTCGACTCAACTAAAAGCCTCTGGAAGCAAGCTTGTAGTAGTGCGTCGCAGTTCTATCAACACCACTGATGCCGCCTGCTCTGAATAGCCATTCTACCTCCACAGAGTCTCGGAACAAATTCGTCGAGACTGCTCTTGCTTACGCCTTGACCTACGCTTCGGCTGTGGACCATACTAAGATCGGGCCTGCATCGATCACCGTCCTTGCGGACACAGACTACTATTCTCACCCAGGCTCCTCTGGCAGTGAGATGCCAACGACGACAGACCGGTTCTTAGACTTCAATGTTCCATTGCACGAAGCGCATAAGACCGGTCTTGGGTCGTCTGCTGCGCTCGTTACTGCCTTTACGACAGCTATAGTTGCACATTATGTTCCTCACGCAGTCGTCGATGTGAGCTCGGCTCAGGAGAAATCTCGATTACACAACTTGGCACAAGCAGCTCACTGTGCCGCGCAAGGGAAAATTGGCTCCGGCTTTGACGTCGCAGCTGCAGTACATGGCTCATGCGTCTACCGTCGATTCTCCCCCTCAATATTAGAAGGGCTTGGAGATCTTGGCGTGGAAGGTTTCTCGACTCGCTTGAGGCGCATCGTTGAAGATACAGATCCAACTAGAAAGTGGGACGTGAACATTGACAAGAGGTTCGCGGCGATTGTGCCCAGGAACGTAAGGCTTGTGATGTGTGATGTTGACTGTGGCTCGGAAACAGTAGGTATGGTAAAGAGTGTCCTTTCATGGCGGAAAGCGAAGCCTGAAGAAGCGTTGCTTCTATGGGAAACGTTGCAGAAAGGGAATGAAGACCTGGCTACGGAGCTTGAGAATTTGGCGTTGAAGCCCGCAAAATCATCTGGAGACTACGATAACATACGTGAAGTGATCCTGACGATCCGATCACTAATTCGTGAAATGTCATTAAAGTCAGGCGTGCCAATCGAGCCCATGGTGCAGACAGAACTGATAAATTCTTGCTGTCAACTACCTGGGGTTGTGGGAGGGATAGTACCTGGCGCTGGAGGGTTTGACGCAGTTGCATTGCTGGTGGAGAATAAAGAGCATGTCATTGACGGTCTGCGCCAATTCCTAGAGAAGTATCGAGTGGAAGGCAATGATGGTGCCAGTGTCAGCATTGGCAAGATTCGGTTGCTGAGAGTAAAGCAGGAAAATCAGGGTGTGAGGATGGAAAATGCAATGAATTATCAGGAGTGGCTTCGCTAGGTAGGTGCGTGGACTGAGCGAACATTGATTTAGATGATTGATGCGAAGCATCACGATTCCATACAGCATATGAATGAAGTGATCCGGACTATCCAGGGCAAAGTACTCCGGCTCAACTGGATTACTTGACTGATTATTACCGTGGCAGCTGGCCAGCGCTAAAAGTGAATCTAAGGTAACTTAGGCCATAAGGTAGAGTAAGGTACGTAGTACTTTAGTAGTCCTAAGTCTCAAGGACCCTTCCCTGTTTGGACGTGAGACAAATTCGTAGCTACCGTACTTTATGAACAGCTGCTATGCAAGTTAGAGATAAGCAATAGATGCGATCATACGACACCAAATCACCCCATTATTGCCTTCCATCATTCCCATACAGCATTAAGGCCTCACCTCCTCACTTACCATTTGGCCCAATCGTCAGAGACCCCGCGGCTGATCGACAGACGCTGGCCTTCCCTGGAGTGGTTTAACGTAGCTAGACCTTGAGACAGCTCTGACACGGCATGGCCTGTTGACGTTGACATCCTTGACGACAATTCACAGCCTATTCACATGAGCCAACCTCCGAATATAGCTTTTCTGCTGCGTGCTTTGAAGAACCTAGCCAAACATCCGCGTTTACCGGCCTGAGGCTGCTCTTCCGAAGACCCAATCCGCCACCAGCCCACTACATCATCTAGACACCTGCTGTACATCGTTTCCATTTCCTACGCTTCCCACAAGGCACACTTGAAGAATCGAAATCCTCCCGAGCGTTGGCTTCTAACAGTTCGCTTCCAGGGGCGACGATGACTTCAGCTGAAGCCCCACCGGCAGCGGCCATGAACGACACTATAAGAGATGCCCCAAGCATGCGTGACATACCTGCGCAAGATTTCGACTCTGCCAAAACGAATTCACCTTCCTCAATGCCAGCAGAAATGGACAACATCAATCAGCAAGCAACCGCGAACAATGCTACTAGATCCTTGTTTGGCCCTTTTCCACCATCAAATACGATTGCTTCAACGGAGGCAGCATTAAGGTCTACGGCACGATCACAGCCTTCTTCTACAGCTACAGATCAGATTGAACTCTCGCAAGAAAACAAACAAAGTACACAGCGCTTGTTCATACCGGCTTCGAATGATAATCAACCATCGCGTGACCCATTGGCCCCCATTCAGACCAACAAGTCTTCTGGCCCAAGTCAACCAAGTCCACCCCCTCTTACCAGAGAAAAGACGTTTCCAGCGATTGGCCCTGCTACGGACAAGCCGACACCTGTTCCTAAGGAATCCGAAATCGAAGGTCCTGTTCTTTTTATCACTCTACTATTGAGCAGCACTGGCGCAAGACATCCCTACAAGTTAGACGAAAAGTATCTCAAGAAGCGCAACGTGGTCGTGGAGGGCAACAATCCCATCAACCTTAGCTTGTACAAGTTGAAGGAGCTGATACTGAGGGACTGGCGGGATGGTAAGAGAACCCTCTGGAGTTCGAGGTAGAAATCGTGGACGTACTTCAACGCATTGCTGACCAAGACCGGTTAAAACAGAATGGGAATCGAGACCCTCAAGTCCAGAATCAATACGTTTAATCTCCATGGGCAAAATGCTCAACGACAAGACTCGTTTATCTGGTGAGACTGTGACATCAGCCTTAATATTGCGATACTCTACTGACGAATGTGGAAGATGCTGGGTTCACGAACGGTATCACCCCACACATCATCCACATGACGATCAAGCCACAAGATATTGTGGACGAAGAAGACGCTAAGATAAAGTCTGGAGCTAAAGATCGAGACGGCAACGAGAGGAGTCCAGGATGCAGATGTGTCATTCAATGATAATCTTGTGTCATTTATACTATGAACAGGGACGTTGGGGCCTCACGGCGGGAAAAGTCGCAACGAAAACATGGCGGCGTTGATATGGGCTTCTCAGCAGCATTGGAACGGCGTCACTGGAACTATAGCGCTTGGCCGACCTGCACTTGGGCGAGTCCGCACGGTCTCCTGTATACGCATATTGGTCTTTCGGCTGTAACGTTAGAGGGAGGCGTTTTCGATAATGTTTATTGATATTGACGTCCATGCTCTGTCACGCAGACGGTTCCTTTGCCATAAGTCGTTGTGCACTTGCTATTGTATGACTGCTCAATCCTGCGAAATCTTAAGCCTGAGATGTCAGGCATGCCGTTACCCATCTAAACATCCTATACCAGCACCCTCAACCGCTCTTCACCACCTACCACCGCTCCATCCCCACCTTCCCCTCCATCTCCGTATGAAAATCCGTCGCCTCCCTACTCTCATCCCCCCTATAGACATCCTCCCAACTAATCTCCGTATCCCTACCCGCCAACACCTCCCCCCCAACATTCGCACTCCCCCCCAAACAAGCCGGTCTCCATTCCCCCTCCTTGCAAATCTTAGCCTCCATTCCTCTCCTGACAGGCTCTGCGATGCCGAAGTTGCGGCGTAGCATATTCATCTTTAGGCTTTCTTGTGTTGCTTGCCATTGTGCAAGGCGGGATTCAAGAGGATGGGTGGATACGGGTGCTGGGGAGCCATTTGGAATGATGGCGGTGGTGGGGGTGGATGCGAGGGATGAGCGGAGGGTGTCGTGGAGGCCGGGGGCGGAGGGGGCGCCTTTTGTGATTGTGGAGGAGGTGTTTGTTGTTGTGGTTGAGTGAGCGGATGAGGGTACGAAGCGGAGGGACTGGAGGGTGTGTTAGTGGATAGCTTGGTGGTAACGGGAGAGGAGGTATGTACCATGTTTGCTTCTTTTATGGAGGTTGCGACGAGAGACTTTGATGTTGAAGCTTTGTATGTTATTGTTCTGGACGGCGAGTATGTTAAGGCTCTCTGGAGCTTGAAGGGTCTACGCGGCAAAGCTAAGGTAGGCGCGATTTGGTATACTTACGAAAACATAACTATGTAATTTATTCTATGATACTTCCACCATTTCCTAACTTGACAACCCTTGCACCGTTCACACTCTCGAAGCGTCTCTAGATTCTTGGGAGCAAAATATTCAGACACTCGTTTCGATTTTCCCATTCGTCTTATGCGATGTTGGGCAGAGGCGCAAGTGGTGCTGTTCTAGCATGTCCTTCAGTCTGGCACTTCAGAAGTACGGGAGCCAGACAGTGGAATTCGAGAAGCACGGAAGCGAAACAGCGAGTCTCGACTGGTGCTCGGAGAGGAACATGGGTCAGGGTTGCTTTGGGAAGATTTGGGTACAAATTGCTCGTCAAGATACTGCTGTTAAAGTGCGCGCTATCAAAATCATCCGGACGGAGCTGATGTATGATATGGGAGTGGACTATCGCCGAGAGATGGTTGCCTTGACAGAGCTAACCAAGTCTCGAGTATGAGCCTATCCCTAAAGCAAGTCTCGCGACTAAGACGTCCTCGTAACATGTCTGGAATGCCTCGAAACAACCAATACAGCTATCTTGGCAATGGAGTACTTCGACTCTTCAAAGACGGCGATCTTGACAGACACATCATCAATAGTATTTCGGAAATAGAAGTTCAACAAATTACCTCCAATTTGCTTAAAGATCTCGAGGCCACGCACGCAGAAGGATTCTCCCAACAAGATCTGAAGCCGAAGGTGCGCCAGATAATTCACGTCCTTCTGCTTGCCCTCTTACAGCCCCAACAAAATTCGTCTTTCTTATGCAGTGACCGCCGTATGTAACCATTTGGCTGCTAAAGGCTGGTGGTATTGGTATTGCGAAAGGGGCCGGAAACAATGAAACATAGCTTCGAAATGAAGTCGGCACTCTAGATCCCCAAGCGCCTGAGATTTGTGGATACATTGAAGAGTTGGAAGAGTCTTCGAGTTACACTAATGCTGTGGATCTATGGTCTCTTGGCTGCGTTCTCTTCTGCATCATAGCCAGCAAGGTTCCATTCACAAGCCTAGTGTCTCTGGATAGATTCAGTAATTGCCGATTACCATTGCCAGAGGAGCCATTACTTGGTAGAATACGCCTCGAAGGCGTTGATTTTGTGAAGGAGATCCTGATGCCATCGCCCTCAGCGTGACCGTCAGCAGCTAAAGCCTTATGTTCCCCCATGACTCAAAGAGGCTGCGGCGCGTATCATGGAGGCTCTTGACTCCGACGAGGACTACCATGATTCACTAAGTCAGGGTAATCACTGCAGCAAGCGATCATCTTCAACGCTCCAGTAAGGACGTAGCTGATCCGTCTGGAGTGAAGGTAGGGTTCTTTAGGGAAGCGGAACCAGTGTCATAAGAAAGCCTTAAGAGGAGACATAGGCGCAGGACGATGCACATGGAGAGGCGAGTGGGAGGATCAGGTAACGCTCCCTGCATTTGTGATCCTGAACTCAACGGTAGGGTATCATAGTGACCAAGAAACAGCTTACGTTAACCAGCTTTCCGAATTCTTCGCGAGCCAGGTGCCTTAGCTCCCTTTGACTTTGTCTCGGCAGTCTTCTCCGCCTCGTCGCTTGTGGCCTTCACGGATTTGTCCTTCTCAACTTTCTCGTTCTCCTTCTTCGCTAATGCCCTTTTTACTGCGCCTTCTTTTTCTAGGGCCTCGATCTGCTTCTCACTAAAAGCCCACAACTTCTCCTGGGCACCCTCATCCCTAATCTCTTCCCTTATGTACTCAACCTCTTTGCATTCTCTCAGAAACCTCCCACCAGCCCCTCTACCTAGCTCTGCCTCCATAGCTGCCCTCAGAAAACCCTGCGCGCCCATGATCGGCGGTTTGAGGATCAACCACCAGACCGGCCACATGAAAAGATAAAGTAGCAAACCCCACAACGACCCCATAGTTAGCCACCTTCGCATACCTGGTGTTCGCGTAAACCCAGGATCAACAACAACGACCCTCGCATTGTTGGGTTGCTTGTCTGGTCGCACGTACACATCCAGATGTTTCTGAAACGCTTGTGCAAAGACCATTGACGCTAGCTTGCTTGTCTCGTATTTCCTCCCTGGTGGTAAAGGGTCGCGGTTGTCCTTCAACAGCTTCAGGTTGCCTCCCACATAACTCGCACAAGCCGCAAAAATAATCCTGACATCTCGATCAGGCGGCTGCGCTCTTAGAGCTGGACTTAGTATGCTTAAGAGATGAAAATTTGCCAGGTAATTGATTCCCCAGATAGGATCTACACCGTCTTGTGTCTTCCCATGGATTCCAAATTTGGTGACCAAGGTGTCTGCACAGAGAACAATCATATCGAGTCGTCTAGGAGGAGCGTTGTCCACCCATTTGGTCGCAAATACGCGTATTGATTGCAAAGACGAGAGATCCACCTGTTCGGCATATATAAGCTCATTATTGGTAGAAGAGCGTAGGTCATCGATGTAGTCCACTAGAAAGGGATCTGAAGGGGAGTGGTGCGTAAGTAGGACTATTTGAGCGCCGCGAGTAGCAAGATCGTGGACGACTGCTGCGCCAATGCCCGATGTACCACCCTGACTCTTATCAGTATCGTATATGTGCACGATTCAGGGCAAAGCATACCGTGACCATAATCACCTTCGAATGCATCAAGCGCTCCGAAGTGTTGCTCGCTCCACCAAAATACCATTTCAGAAGCCATGTTAGCACGACCCATGGCAATGCTTTCAGAATAGGAAGAGCAAATGGTATAGAGTCTACGCCCTTGAACACTGCGTCTGCAAACACGGGGATAGGCATATCAACAGCCGGATACTTTCATCTGAAGATGTAACTTCCCGCATCGGGCTATGTACGGTAATTATACGGTATCTTTGCTAGCTCTGATCGGCGTAGGAGTGTTTTCTCTCTCCGACTCATCTCTTGGCTTCTATAGCAAAGCCCACTGCTCACCGGTCCAGCGACTTGATGTCAGACGACGAGGATTCAACGCCTCTCAAGGTGCAGAGGACAGTAGGCGCTGGTACCAAAAGAAAGCGCATAGAATTCGTCCCTGCAGGAGTTTCCTCGATCGAAAGCTCGAGACTTGCCACTCCGCCCACTTTCACCGAAGGAGAGTACCTCTCAATAGTCCTCAAGAATGGTGCGTCCTCAAGAGACCTCAGCGCCACCGGTACCGAAGTTTCTAATTCCTCGGCAAGTCCTTTACAACACCAGCTAGGAGCAAAAGGCGCAATCTGCGAAATCTGCAGGCTGCCCATAAAGGAACCTGACGATGCGTCAACCACCCCTACTAAACCACACGAAGCTTCCATAGCGCACCAAGTCTGCCTACAGCACTCTCATCCCCCATCACACCTGGACCGTAACCGGCAAGGAATGAAATACCTTTCCTCCTACGGCTGGGACCCAGATAGCAGGCTTGGTTTGGGGGCAACGGGGGATGGAATACGAGCGCCCATCATGGCGAAAGCCAAGAAGGATACCGCGGGCTTGGGTATTGAGTTGATGGAGAGGAAGAAGGGGCCAGAGAAGAAGGTAGATTTGTTGGACGCCAAGAAGCTACGGAAGAAGGACTTGGAGGACAGGAGGAAGGAGGATAAGCTGCAGGAGATGTTTTATGGGAACATTGATATAGAGAGATACCTAGGAGGTGGGTAAGACGCCTGGAGAGACTACAATACTTCTCATATCAGGAGGCTACCCTATAGCGCAAAGAGAAGGGCAATCGAATTCACCAATTGCAACCCAGTCCCGCATACCGCCACGGCGGCAGGGATTTTTGTTCGCATAGCTGAGACAGTACACCCATCATGGGATGGTCATTCTCTCGTTAATTTCACGTGTCTATACCTTTCATGATGCTCAGGTCCCGAGCCAAGTTCGAGGACTTATGGCTAGAATTTCATTTAATGCCCAAATGCAAGCGGTCCAGCTGATGCTCAATTGGTATCTCAAATTTCAAATCGCAGAGTGCTGATGCCATGTTCATACGCCCATCAATGCATATATTCATAATTCGCTAATGTGAGCAAGACCAATCAAAGCGTCCTAGCATTTTACTTCTTCGAGCTGAAGAAGTGGTGTTTCTTCTTTTTCTCTGAATCCTTCTCTTTATCTTTCTTACTAAGCTTACCAGAAGGTAGGAGGGGTGTCAAGGTTGGAGGAGTCACATTCTGAGGCTTGAGAGCCCCGTTCGCGGAGACCGCATCCCCATGGTGAGGACCGAGGTTCATTACACCCATGCTGGCTACTGGAGGCTGCTGAGGGGCGGCGTTCCTCGAGTCCGGCTCGTGGGAAGGTCGTGGCGTAGGTTGGGGCTCTCTCTCGAAAAGATGCGCTGGTGCTTGGGGTTTCGGTCGCTCTGCTGGTAGGCCAAGCCGCCGCCTGTCAACGCTCAAATCTCCAACCTGCCGGAGAAACAGACTTGGGGTTAGCATGTGAGAGGTTGCCAAGAACACATCTTTATTGAATGCCTGAGAGATCTCGTAGCAAGCGCGAGACTCAGAATAGGTGGCTCCGCCCGCCATAAATACAATTATGCGCTGTCTAGGCTCCATAGCTGATGGCCGAGTCCTTGCCCAAGTAGGTTTGGCGGTGCTTCGTAACGATGCCTGGGAAACGTTGTCCTGACCCAGCAGTCCTTCAGTGGCATCGAGATGTGGCTTCGTGAACGGGAAATTGTTCTGATTGAGCATCCCCCGGATATGCTCTTCGAGCATTGGCTTGAGGGTAGGATCAAATCTCGAAAGCCCAGATTCTTCTTCAGCTGGATTTTGTGGTGCTTGTTTTCTACCGAAGAGAGGTTGAGCTAATGGCCGAGTATCTTTCAGCGACCTTGAAACGTGCGCACCGAGTAAGTCAAGATTATGAATTACTTCGCCGTCCTGCGCAGGCAATTGGGCATGAGCAAGAAGCTTTTGGGTATCAGATGGTAAAAGTCCATCTCGGTATAGCAGGTACTGAATTATGAGCCTGAGACGATCCGGGAAGGTGATATCGTTGTCATCGAGGAGTCTTATTACTTGATCCGCAACATTTTTCGGCTTTTTATAGTCTTCATCTAATCCTGTCGCGAGAGACTAAGTTGGTCAGTGAATGCGTTGGTGAAAACAGAAATCTCGTTACAAACCTGCTCTACTGAAGCAATATCTGCGAGTCGGCGCTTCTGGAAAATATCCATGGCATCTGAAGCCATGTTGAGATGCAAGGAGAAGGCTTCTTTGCCCTCCTGGAACTGTGGCAGTCCTGCCAGCATGTCTTTGATGTTGTTCAAGCTGCTAGGATTATCACTGAGCGAAATCATAGGTGTCAGTGACAGTGGTCAGCCCCCCATATTGTGAGTCGCATGACAAACCTTTCTGCAAATTGCGGGTTCTTAGCCTTGAACGCCTTGAACTCAGAAGCGAGCTTTTCCAGAAGATCCTTCATGTGTAGATGGCGGTTCTTGACCCATAAGTTGTCCTTTTCTCCAATCTCAACATCTTTAGGATTTCCGCTCCCTTCATTCTGGTTTAGCGCGGTCTTGTAGTAGACTTTATCTCCTTCTTTCAATGGTAAGAGATCGTGCACCATGGCCTGATACGTGAATTCGTGGACTAGTGGAGCAAAGAGATCCATGGATCTATCAGTAATAATCAAAGCACCGCGAGGACGAGGTGAAGGGGGTGGGAAGTCCTCGTGGAACTTGGCATATTGGTCCATCTCGAGCTGGACAAAGCGAGCGAGGTGTGAGCAGAGAACGCTAGCCTCATGAGAAGCATTCCGTGGACTATGGTATCGAATAGTAGGGTATTCTCCCAGTGACACACAGATAGAGACTATCTGGAAAGATAAATATCAGCGCTCTATGCAAAAGGGCTAAGCATGCGGATACAGCAGCAAAGGTAATACCTTCTGCGCAAGCTCGTCCATGTGTTTCCGGACAAGCTGGTTACAGGCGGGATGGAACAATGTAGGAAAACTCCAGGGATCCCGAAATGTTATAAGATGAGATTCGCGAGGATAGAAGTCAATGTTCAGCACCCTAAGCTGAACTATCTGTTCTCTAGCCAAGGATGACTGGTCCAAACGAGCGCGCTGATCTGAAGGGAGTACTAGGTTGCAGTCACGATCAGAGATCAGAAGCTTGAGAGTCCCTACAAAGACGAAGCAGAGATAATGGAGTCTTACATGATGTCCATATTATGTATGATCTGCGGTACCGACGGCGCTCGAAGTCTGCCATCAAGCAATCGACGATGTGCGGCAGAGGTGAGAGTAGATATACTGCGTCCATCTCTTTGTTCGTCGGCCTTCTCTCTTCGATCTGCTCTATATCTTGTCCAAGCTCAGCCTCTTTCGGCACCGTGCAATCTCTTTTCGTAACCTACTCGTAACATTTTCCTTGAGTATATCATCCTCTTTAACGACACCATCGACGAGTCGCCTGCTCCCAACATCCATGACCATGACTTTCCACTATAGGTCAAACAATTAAGCTAGATGTGTTTAGGTCGTGGGTAGCGAAGCCTTACTTCTCCTTGACCGGTAGAGCGAATAGTCTCGAGTATTACTGGATTGGTCAACTGATGATAGGAATAAGTCATTTGCAAAGGCTGACTTACTCTCCTGCTGCACCGCGATCACAGATGTTCCCATATTCGCGACGTCTAAGGGCAATGCGGAGCTCGGACAGCTTCGACGACCTTATAAATGCAGGTTAGAACGGACTCAAGCTTGCGGTCTCATCTTTTCATGTCATTTCGGGTTGTCGTGATATCCCGCAAGTACAAAGTTCTCCATGCAACCGCTCTTGAAGAATGACCAGGCGGCAATGATGAGATGGGGGGGGGGGGGGGGGGGTTTTGGCGGAGACGGGGGCGGAGGCGGAGGCGGATAAAACGCCACTACTAGTGCCAAATTGGACAGAAGGGGATGGTTGCTCCAGATGAAACGCTTTCGTCGTTATGCCCATCCATCCTCTTATTACAAGTACTACTGCAATCACCTGGTGCCTCTCAACCCTGACTCCCCAATCAACCTTGATATCCATCTGTCCCCTGGTGGGGAATGCTTCCTGCTGATCGAGCCTTGACTTCACGTCTGCTCGCCACGTCGAAAATTGTAAAATGGCCAATCATAAGTGCTAGGCACAGGTCCAACCACCCAAGTGAAAAGAGATGGACAATCGGAAGACAGCCTTCAATCGGCCCTGGTGGCCGGGCAGGACCCTTCCTTACTCCGGATCCAAGAACGAGTGACCCTGCCGCAAGGGCCAGGTTTCTCGAAACGAAGAACTTCGTACCATGGCTCGTTGAGCGACTTCAGACTCTAGAGAAGAACGCGGCAGACCCTGGCTATGCTACCTTTGCAAGAAACTTGACGGCCATCCTTCCAGACAAGTCGGTTCGAACAGCGCTTGACAACCAAGAATCGACGCACCCAAGAGACTCGGAGTGGCAGCCGTCAGAACAGACGCGACCACTGTCTCTATTAAAATCCTTACGGTCAGCATACAATTTCAACGGAGAAGCAGGAGTGGATCTCCAGCTACGATATGCGTACCACGGGCTCCTTGCAGCTCGGAAGTTCTCAAAGGTAGATCTGCAAGATCAGGAGAAACTTGCTGATTTGCGGTATCCGGTGGAATGGTATCCAGCTACGCGAGCAGTTCAACGAAAGATTATCATGCACGTGGGACCAACGAATTCAGGCAAGACCTATCAAGCACTGAAGCGACTCGAGCAAGCAAAAACGGGTATCTACGCAGGGCCGCTGCGACTGTTAGCGCACGAAGTGTACACAAGGATGAACGCGAAAGGCAGAGTCTGTGACCTTGTCACTGGCGATGAGAGGGCTGTACAAGAGAATGCGGAAATGAGAAGTTGTACCGTGGAGATGGTACCGCTAAATGTCGACGTGGATGTTGCCGTCATTGATGAGATACAGATGATAGGTCACAAGGAGCGTGGATGGGCGTGGACGCAAGCTTTTCTCGGCTTAAAAGCGAAGGAGATCCATCTCTGTGGGGAAGAACGCAGTGTGCCGTTGATTCGCGAGCTCGCCGCATCGATGGGAGACTCGCTTGAGATCAATACCTACAAGCGACTAAGTCCACTGAAAACGATGTCGACAAGCCTACATGGTGACCTGAGAAATCTTAGAAAGGGCGATTGCGTTGTCGTATTCTCCCGTTTAGGCATTCGCGCCATGAAGGCTGATATAGAAAAACTTACGAGAAGGCGAGTAGCCATTGTGTATGGTAGCTTGCCTCCAGAAACTCGAGCACAGCAAGCGAAGCTCTTCAACGACTCTGACAACGACTATGATTTCCTTGTGGCTAGCGACGCAATTGGCATGGGCTTGAATCTGTGAGCACAAAAACTTCTCGGCGTTTGATAGATTACTAATGCCATCCACAGAGCTATCAAACGCATTGTCTTTGGAACGGTTCACAAGTACAATGGCTTCAGAGTAGAGCTCCTCGAGCCTGCGCATCTCAAGCAAATAGCTGGACGTGCTGGCCGATACCGCACTGCAGCTCAAGCTGATGGCCCCTTGGGAAAATTAGACGAAATTACAGCAGACTCAAGGAAGGCGCTGATGCAAATACCGTCCCCTAATGTGGGATTGGTAACTACTTTCGAAAGAGGGGATCTCCCTCTCGTCCAGAGAGCTATGCAGACAGAGTTGGATCCTATAATGAGCGCTGGCATCCTACCCCCGACGACCATTCTGATGAAGTTCGCAACGTACTTCCCACCATCAACAAGCTTTAGTTACATCCTGCTACGTCTCCACGAGCTCTCGCTTAAACACCCTAGGTATCATCTGTGCACACTCAAGGATCAAATTGGGATTGCAGATACCATACAGCCCGTTCGATTATCCATTCATGACCGCATAGTATTCTGTGCATCGCCATGTTCCGTCAAGGAGCCTGGCATGGCTCCTATCTTACATGCGTATGCTAGATGTGTTGGGGAAAACACCAGCGGAGCGCTCCTTGACATCCCTGAAATACCGTTGGATCTCTTAGATGATGGAATTAGGCTTGACAGAAGCTACATGTCAAGCCTGGAAAAACTACACAAGGCTATTGTTCTTTACCTCTGGCTGAGTTATAGATTTGCGGGAGTCTTTGTTGACCAGGCAATGGCAATCTATGTCAAGAGGTTGGTGGAAGAAAAGATTGATAAGATGCTTGCAGAGTATTCCTCAAGCCCGGCGATCAGAGAGAGAATAAAAGCAATGCGTGAGGAAGCTTTGCGTCAGATCAGCAAACTCAACGAGCCTTTTGCGGAGCCTGATGACTCTGAGGTGCAGATCGAGATGCCAGATGCACCTTTGGTGCCGGAAGACACGCCTGTTCAAGGGCGAGTAGGGCAGGACTCACAGTCAGCCAGTCTCCACATCACGGAGCAACAGCATGGCATTGGAAATCTGGCTGAAGCTAATACTAGCGCAAGCCCCCCTTGAGAATTCCACCGCAATCTTGTCTTGATGACCCGGCATCTCATATGGGTTACACTTGGAATCTCATGTAGATGTGCATTGCTTAATTACTTGGAATTTATCGAGCAGAACGACTACGTCTAGAACTTTTCCACAGCCTCGCGGCGGCGACAGAAGTCTCTACACGCAGTCAATGGAAGTACGTACTTGCTGAAAGGTGTTCAGGACACCGCATACAGTGATAAGTCAATGCTGCTTAAATCTATCCATGCTTGCCTTGATCTTAGCAGATTATGTATACAGAAGGCAACGATTAATGGTGATTAGGAAGCGTAACAGACAATTATGAAGCAGTGTATCAAGTAGCCACTGTGTCTGGCGGACTGGCATACTCGACGCACGCAATTGGAAAATAACAAGGCGCGGCTAATCGAGGAGTTAGCGTCTAGTTAAGCGCAATGGATACGGCTTGTGTAACTTACTTGTAAAATAGCAAGTAGTTCACTGTTCGACGTTTGTCTTGACTCCCTTCCGTATTCACGGGCGCTGCGATCATCGCTTGCCTCTTTACCTTAATGGCCGACTTCGAAAAGTTCGAGCATCTTTCGCTGGTCTCAAAAGTCACGTCGGAGCTGCAAAATCATTTGGGCATCAATGACAAGGTGATTGCGGAATTCGTCATAGCACAGCATTCGAAATGTCAGTCATTCCTGGACTTCAAAGCCCGAATAGAGGCGCTGGGAGTAGATTTTCCGCAGAGTCTTATAGAAAGCGTGGACAGACTCGTTCTAACACTACATCCGAAACATAAGGCGAGGGCAAATGATAGAGCTTCGAAGACGGAGGGCGCTGAGAATGGTGCGGGGCTGGACGAGGTGGAGAAGAAGACAAGGATATTCAAGGGTCTGGCAGTACCGGATAAGGAACAGCAGTGGGACGATAGGCCATCCGAAGCGGAAGCTAAGAACGGACCTCAACTCGATGCTCTTGACGATACCTTCGCTATGCTAGAGGGTCTCGCGGGGAGAGCTAAAAGGACTCGAAATGGTACAAGCGGAAGGGAAAGGAGTCGGAGTCCGGATGATGTGGATGACCGCAGCAGACGGAAAAAGGCCCGGTACCGTTCACGATCGAGATCCTACAGTCAAGAGCGATATAGTAGATCCCGGAGGCATGATGATGGCCATGGATTTGTTCATACGGACAGCAGAAAGCGGTATAGGGAAGAAGAAGAAAACTACTTCAAGCGGCCACCGATCTCGGAGATTGACGACGCGCCGAAGCTTTTCAAAGTCTACGATGGTACTGTTACTGGCCTGAAACACTTTGGGGCCTTCGTCAGTCTTCAGGGGATTAAAGGCAGGGCTTCTGGCTTGGTGCACGTGTCTGCTATGCAAGCAGGAGCTCGAGTCAACGATCCAGCAGATTTAGTGTCTCGAGGCCAGCCAGTCAAGGTAAAGGTAATCAGTATCCAGGAGGGGAAGATTGGACTATCGATGAAGGAAGTGGACCAGGCCACAGGCCGTGATCTCGTACCACAAAAACGACTAGCATCTGGTGCCAATATGGAGAAGTTAGATGGGTATAGCTCAGAGACCAACGGGACCAGTCGATACGGCAATTTGACATCCGATGTGCCCGTCATAGAAGGGGATGTCAATGGCAAACCTATGCGCCATAAGAAGAGGATGACATCCCCTGAAAGATGGGAGATCAAGCAGCTAATTTCATCTGGTGTCATCTCGGCGCTGGACTACCCCGACATTGATGAAGAGTATAACGCAACGCTCGCCGGAGTAGGCGACTTTGAAGAGGAGGAAGACGTGGACATCGAGGTTCGAGAAGAAGAACCTCCTTTCCTAGCCGGGCAAACGAAGCAATCGTTAGAGCTATCTCCAATCAGAGTTGTCAAAGCTCCGGATGGATCCATGAATCGTGCTGCAATGGCTGGGACCTCTTTAGCAAAGGAACGCCGAGACTTGCGGCAGCAAGAGGCACAGGACAAAGCTGCTGAGCAAGCGTCACAAGTCGACCTTAATGCACAATGGCAAGATCCAATGATGGCACCCGAACAACGCCAATTTGCAAGCGATTTACGAAATACACAAGCCCACAAAGCCCCAGACGCGTTACCAGAGTGGAAGCGGGTCGTGCAAAACAAAGACCAGTCCTTCGGAAAGAGGACTTCAATGTCGATAAAGCAGCAGAGGGAGAGCTTGCCCATGTTCAGATTCCGCAAGCAGCTCCTGGATGCGATCAATGAAAATCAATTAATGATCGTTGTCGGTGAAACTGGCTCAGGCAAAACAACACAATTAACACAATATTTGGCGGAGGCCGGTTTTGCTAACCACGGAATGATTGGATGCACTCAACCTCGTCGTGTCGCTGCAATGTCGGTTGCTAAACGTGTAGCCGAGGAAGTCGGATGCAAGCTAGGTGAAGAAGTTGGATACACGATACGATTCGAAGATTGCACAAGTCCTTCGACCAAGATCAAATACATGACCGATGGCATGCTTCAACGAGAAGTGCTGCTTGATCCTAATCTAAAGAAGTATTCTGTGATCATGCTGGACGAAGCACACGAGCGGACTATAGCTACAGATGTTCTCTTCGGATTATTGAAGAAGACCCTGAAAAGAAGACCCGATCTCAAGGTCATCGTCACATCTGCTACTTTAGACGCGGACAAATTCTCAGAATACTTCAACAAATGCCCAATCTTCACTATACCTGGCCGCACCTTTCCTGTCTCTGTTAATTTTATAACCGAGCCAGAGTCAGATTATCTGGACGCTGCATTGGTTACAGTAATGCAGATACATCTACAGGAACCGGCAGGCGATATACTACTGTTCTTGACAGGCCAGGAGGAAATTGACACAAGCTGCGAAATTCTTTTCGAGAGGATGAAGGCTTTAGGTCCTAGTGTCCCCGAGCTCATTATCCTCCCCGTGTACAGCCAGCTTCCAAGTGAAATGCAGAGTAGGATATTCGAGCCCGCGCCACCAGGAAGCCGTAAAGTGGTTATTGCCACCAACATCGCAGAAACATCCATCACCATTGACGGGATTTATTATGTGATTGACCCTGGCTTTGTCAAGCAGAATGCATATGATCCCAAACTTGGGATGGACTCCCTAGTCATAGTTCCAATCTCTCAAGCCCAAGCCCGCCAGCGAGCTGGTCGTGCTGGACGGACTGGTCCTGGGAAATGTTTTAGGCTGTACACTGAGGCTGCCTTCCAGTCCGAGATGTTACCAACTTCAATACCTGAGATTCAACGTCAAAATCTATCAACTACCATCCTCATGCTCAAAGCGATGGGAATCAATGACTTGCTCCACTTCGACTTTATGGACCCTCCCCCAACCAACACCATGTTGACAGCGCTGGAAGAACTCTACGCTCTGTCTGCCCTCGATGACGAAGGCCTCCTGACAAGGCTTGGCCGCAAAATGGCTGACTTCCCCATGGAGCCAGCGCTTGCGAAGGTACTGATTGTTTCGGTAGATCATGGATGTAGTGAAGAAATCCTTAGCATTGTAGCAATGCTCTCAGTACAGACTGTCTTCTACCGCCCGAAGGAAAAGCAACAGCAAGCCGACCAGAAGAAAGCAAAATTCCATGATCCGCATGGTGACCACCTTACGTTGTTAAATGTATATCAGCAGTGGAAGAGCTCAGGCTTCTCTAATCCGTGGTGCTTCGAGAACTACATACAAAATCGTTCGATGAAACGCGCACAAGACGTCAGACAACAACTTGTGAGTATCATGGAACGATACAAGCATCAAATCGTATCTTGTGGGCGAAACACCATGAAGGTTCGACAAGCCTTATGTTCCGGCTTCTTCCGCAACGCCGCGAGAAAGGATCCACAAGAAGGGTACAAAACGCTGATCGAGGGTACCCCTATTTACATGCATCCCAGCTCTGCTATGTTTGGAAAGCCTGCTGAATACGTAATATTCCATACCTTGGTCCTAACGACGAAGGAGTACATGCAAGTAACGACAGCTATTGAGCCGAAGTGGCTTGTGCAGGCAGCACCTACGTTCTTCAAGGTTGCAGCTACGGATCGTCTATCGAAGCGGAAGAAGGCGGAGAAGATCCAGCCGCTGTACAACCGGTTTGCTAGCGAAGATGACTGGCGCCTATCGGCACAGAAGAGGCAAGGACGTGGTGGCGGTGGCGGAACTTGGGGCTAAGTGGAGAAGTCAATGGTTTCATCAAGAGCGCTATGCGTCTTAAAGGTTACTGATAGCGAACAGATTTTCAAAGTCAAACACTCTACCAGTCACAGGTCCTGCTCGACGTATACTTTCCAAGCGCTGAATGCTGAACAAGTTGAAAAGCATGGGTTTCATCATTGTCAGCTAAGAACCTGCGATGGTCTGTAAATCTTGACTTCGACCGTAGTCGCTACTCGCCCTTCTTCAAACCTGTTCATTTCCCTACGCTATGAGGTCCACCAACGGTATGCTTACCACTCAATAAAATCTCTAATGGGTCTGATAAGGTGGGAATCTTCCAAAATATCGGAATCATTGGCTCTCCAGCAAGTTCTGAAACACTGTTTCTTCACACACCTTATACGAGAATCGTACGATGTGCCACATATGGTTTCGTGACTTTGCCACTCCATGCACTGATCATGCCGTACAACTTCTCCTGTTCTGACTCAGTCTTTCTCTGACAACACACGCCTAGGCCTGCTCGAACTTTCTTAGTCTCAAGTCTTCCAAAATTCTAGCATCTGCGCTAGTCTCATTTACTTCTCTGCAGCTAAGACCGTAGTCCATACGCGTCTCCCTCGCACGGAATTACAACAATTGAAACTATTGCATACGCTTGAAAACCCGAACTCAAACAGTGCTTTTCTAGGCAGGCGATAGCGAATTGCAAGACTCTTAACACATCGATGGCCCGTGCTAACCGAGTGCAGTCGGAACAACAGTCCCAACCTTCGCGATACTCCGACACCAGCTCCTTGGAGCGGGTACGAAAGCTCGGGTACTAATCTCTGGTCTCAATCTGTGAGCGTTGTGCGAAGCTCGCTTCTTCACTATGGAGGGAGTTGAGAACCTTCGAATCTTGGTCATTCTCTACGAAAGAGTGGCCGGTACCGATTCTATGCTGAACGGCGTTCCGAGAAAGCGTAACATAGGTGTGAAAGTGCAGAGCTGCCACCACCACTTTCTGCTTCAGTGAATCACGACTGCTCGATCTGGGAAGGTCCAAATTGTTCCTCCACCTTACACATTCCCGCTACCCTAGTCTCTGGACACTGGGCGTATGGCTGTCGGAGACTAGGGAGCTAGTGAGAATTCCATCGTTGTGCATCCTTCTGTAGACATTGGATTACGGAAATGGAGACTGGACACAGAGACAATTGTTCCGCAAGGCGGCTTCGTACGCTTCGCCTTTGACCTGAGAAGCAGCCTGATGCGTGGGGATGGTCTATCTGCCCGAAAAAGCTGATCAGTAGAAATAATGTCCGCATAGCACAAGATGTCATATTACTTTATTGCGGTCGAGAGTCATACCAAATTATCCTTGTGTATTATCATTTAAGTTTATTTCCTTGCTTGTGTATGTACGTATGTATGATCCTGCTTGTGTATTTAAGGAAACGTTGCGTTAAGGCGTCCATTTGCGTCTCAGTGTTCTCCCACGCTAAGCTTTCTGTGTAAGGTCCCCAAGAGAGAAAAGCTTGTATGGGATCTACCCATCAACCCGCAAAAGGCTTAATAACCACTGCGCCAACAGGATCAATGGGCCCCTCAGTATGATGAACATTGATAGCAGTGATAGTGCTCGCACTCCTTTGATCAGTCGCATACCATCCAAGCAGATAGCTCAAAGTCATCCATACCATCTGATTAGTGAGATGCTTGACAACACCATGGGCCGGATTATTCAACGAGTACACGCTTAAAGAACAATTGACGCCAGGCACCCGCAGGCTCTCGTATGGATCTGGGATGATGTCTAAGGCGCCGAAGAAGTCCAGCATGTCACTGAAATAGCGTATGGCGTTTAAGAGGGTAGGTTGCACTGCAAATTGATCGATGAAGAAGCTAGGGCAGACGGCGATGGACAGTTCGATTCTGGGTTTCGATATCCAGAGGTGGTGTTCTTCGATGCCCGAGGGACAATGATCGTGAAAGGGCGGGCTGTCATGTTTGTCTTAGTCTGATTTCATGTTTGAGGTGGGAGGGCATGCGAACTTAATTGTGGCGTTTCCGCCTGGAAATGTAAGATTACTGTTTTGGAACAGCGATGACAAGATATCATCATTCAGAATCATAGGAGGAGGCGCTGCGGAAACGGTTGTTGCACGGTAGACCAAGAGTGAGACAGCTGAAGCAGTGAGATGCATGATATGCACGATGACTTTCTCGAAATATCTGGGGAAGGTTTCACAACAGAGAAATACGGTGGGACCTCCGGTGCAATGACCTACAACATCGCATTCTCACTTTCCGGTGTCAGCTCCGGTCCCAGCACCGCGTTTCAGATTGTTTAAACCGCTTATGCGCAGTTGACACATGGCGGTCATCATGCGAGAAGCGATACGTCGAAAACAACCCAACAATTTCTCTGAGGAATCAATTTAGATAAAGCAAGGTTGCCCATCTCGACTTCCCTTGCAAAGGATTCCATATGACAAGCGGGCGTTACACCGGTGGCTTAGCTGTGGCACCAGAAGTTTTGTTCAATGTCTTTGAGACAGCAGTCTAGATGCATTATTAGCGACGTCTAGTGGCATTGGCGGTAGAAGGGATCATACCACGCCGCCCACCACGACTTGGCCTGCCTAGAGCCAAACATTTATGTTACTAGCTAGCAATGGACCCCCAGTGTTCTTCCCTCACGTGTGACGGCTTTGCACGTAGTGACATAATCGAAACAAGAAAGGGCGAGACAGTTGTGAAACAGAACTTTAGAAATTGAAGAAGGAGCGAGTGACTCCTAGTCTTATAAACATGATGTATCGAGGAACGACATTGTTGTACCGTTCGGCTTCAAGAATTGCAATGACATACCAGGCCTAGTCACATATGCCCTCTACAAAAGAATACCATGACCAAACCCAGTGACTCTACCATCAATCTGGAGAAGGACGAATTATTACAGTGCCAATGTGCTCCCCTCCCCGACCACTCCATCCCTGTAAACCAAACCAAAAGCCCTCGCATCGAATTCACGCGTTTCACGCTGTGCACTACAAATTGCATGCAGAGCAAGATAATCTTCATGATAGGTGAAATCCGGATATGACGTTAACATTATCTTGATGAAACAGGTTTCGCCTGGTATATTCGGCCTGACAAAAGGATCTGGCTGCATAGGATCGTTACCGTGACCGATCAAAACAGAATTGCCAAGAGCCTCGCGAACCCTCGCGAAGGTGTTGCTCCCGGCCGTTGCCTCGATACTCCAGGTTGGGCAAATGAAAAGATCAAGGCTGAAGTGTGTGCCGTCTATCTCCTTGTTGATGTGTCTGACGACAGTCCTGCAGGGGAAGTTGTTATTGGCTCCCAGTGTGTTGGCTTGGGACGATATCATGTCGTTGTAGGCTACATGATGTAACGGTGAACTAGCTTTCGTCGCAACGGGTGGAGGCGCTGCAGACGTCGGAAAGGTGTGGTGGATCAGTACCAACGCGAACGTGATGGCGAGTTGCATCGTTTTCTCCTCCTAGCTAGGAATAGATTAATGCCTTTTTGAACAATGTAGAAGCAAGACCGGAGCTGGTTCCGGTTCCCCTGGCATGTCTTGCGCCACAGGAACCGCATCATACGGGATGTATTTGCCGCCACGCGACAGGCGAATCGCCCGAGAGCAACAGATACTTCACTGCCATGTGAAGTACGCACCGGTTGCACTTGTGTGTCTTTCAAGACGTCGTACCAAGGTTCCAGATCAGAAGAAGGTGCAATATGGTGTGGGACAGTCCCCCTGACGAACTCCCTCGGAATCTAATAGATCGAATTTCTGCGGTGTTCCCGCAGTCATGTGTCACAAGCAAACGGCGTCATAAGCTTCGATTGAGATTACTTGCTGATCTCCACGCTCAAAGATCCATTTAGGACAAACTGTAATGGAAAGGGCCTGAGCTCATGGATCAAGGACTACAAGGAAGAGCGCGCGAATACGTGAACCGCCATGGCGTGCATTTCTGAAGAAAAATCATCGAGAACAGAAGAGAGCCAGAGAACCAAATTGAAGGAGTAAACAATGCGGACCGGCAAAGTATCGTAGCCTTCGCGACTTGGATAGTTGGAAGTAATGATTGCAGGAAGAGTAGCGGGATGAAGGGCTATCAGTACTGTGCGCTTCATATGTACAGATTACTGTCGGATGGACATCTAGTAGTTCATCATGTCTAAGATATTCATTTAGTAGCAACACCATACGTCATTTTGGGGGTGAACCTTACCTCTTCCGAATATAGCTCTCTTGCTCCAGTCCATGGCTAGCAGAACCCTTGTCCTAAAACTCACACTTTGGGCGAAGTAGATGCTCCTCCATACGTAGACAGCCAGCAAACCCCCACTGAAGCTCAGCCCGTTGCCAAAATCAAAGACAGCAGAGTTTCCGATGTATGCTAAGCTACCCAGATAATGGTATTCAAAAGGTTTGTAAACAGCATCGTCCAGGTCGCCATAGTCAACTTCATTGGCTACCATTCCTGGTGCAGCTTGTGCCAACTTGTTGAGCTTGCGGCCAAGATACTGCCCCTGCTGATGGGCACGTTGAGCTGTCGCTGGGAGCGAAGTAAGTTTTGAGTCTATCTGTAGGAGCAACTCGTGAAGCTCTCCAAAGTCCAGTGTACCTGTACTCGACAAGTCAGTAACAACCTTATCCCTCCTTCTTCCCGAAAAGCTCACTCACCACTTTTGTCTTTATCATACTGCTCAAAGAGCTTATCCAACCGTCGGAGGTGGTCTGCTGCTTGTGGAAAGCGTTTTTTGACCCGCAGAGCTACGTGGCGCCATTCTGGAAAGGTAATCTTCATCTGCTCAGGGTCTTTGCCCTTTTCCCAAGCCAGTGTGCGCAGAAAGTGGACTAGATTGTCCGCAACATTGTTCTGAACCGTTGAGCAGTCGCCGATGGCATACACAGAGCCAAGAGGAGCTCCAGTAAGTCGAAGATGGGTGTCGGTCTCCAAGGCGTGTTTGTTTTTCTGGATGTCGATCTTGTCCGCGATACGTTTGCAGAGATCAGTTTGAGAAACTCCCGTTGACCAAAGGCAGAAGCCCATGGGAAGCTCCTTGGTCACTGTCTCACCGTTTTCGTCCTTTTGTGTAAAGAGTATCTTGTCTTCTTGAACCTCTTTGACCCGAGAATTCGTCAAGACCTCTACTTGGTCGTGCTCAAACCTGGCTTCCGCATATCTTGATAATGCTTCGTCGTAGGTGTTCAGTATATGACCTCTGCTCTGGATGACATGCACCGAAATCTCATTCCTTAGAATTTTTGGGAATGAGCGGCCTAGATCTTCGTTCAGCATGTCGAACAGCTCTGCTGCGAATTCGACCCCTGTTGGTCCTCCACCACTGACAACAAAGGATAACAGACGTCGCCTCTCCTTGTCAGATGTTGTAGGTATACAGGCCTGCTCTAGGTTCTGCATGACCTTGTTCCTAATCAACCGCGCATCTTCTATGTCCTTCAGGAAATGGCAATGTTCAAGACCTTTGACACCGTGAGGGTTCGTAGTGGCGCCTGGATGGCGTATTAGATCTGCACTGTAGACATGCTGGGTAGCCCCTTACCAACACCAAGTACCAACTTATCGTAGGGGACATAAAATCGGTCTATCTCTCCCCTCGCATTCGTTTGCGTTACCTCCACCAGCTTTTCCGAAAGCTCAACGTCAACAGCTTCGGCTTTCAAGAAGTGTCCCCTCGCCCTCTGCACTATGCGCCGAATCGGCTCCACCAGCGATCGTAGTTCCAGGGTGCCGACGGTGGCTGACGGCAGCATCGGGGTGAATAGGAAGTAGTTAACAGGAGATATGACGGTAACATGATATTCATCAGGATTCAACGTCTTCAGTAGAGATACACTTCCCCATCCACTCCCAAGTATGACCAGCTTGGGCTTGTGTTTTAGTCGAGACTTTTCTTCGCAATCATCATCATCGACAAGGACCTCTGCTATTGGCAAATTCTTTGGGCCTCCTCTTCTAGGTTCAAGCGCGTGCTCTGACACCGGCACGTCCGTGTAGGAAAGATCCTCGCGGTATGTAGAGGCATCGTAAAGAAAGAATGCTACCACCAAGCCCCCACTAATCAATATGAAACCCCCTGCATAGGCGAAGAAGCGGTAGACAAAGCGGAAGACTGGACCACGGTTCTGAGAGAATGGTTTTGTAGAAAGAGATCGAATTGAACGTGAGGAAGTGGAATGATAAAGTGAATGGTGCGATATTGGGTCTCCTGAGGTCACCCTGAGTCGACGTTCAAGTGTTCCAGGGCTGCGGGTACTCGATGGGAGCCTCTGTGTGCTCACCCTCACGGCTTGTATAGGTGCATAGGACCTCGCTAGTATTGGCGGGCAGCTGCGCAACTGGGCAACCAGCTTGGTGGAGCCATTGCGTATCATGCTGCATAGGTACTTAAGCGTTGGCGGATCAATTGGAGACACGAATGGTCAGTCTATCATTTTGACGCGTGTGAGTAGCCTAGGAAATGCGAATAGCATAGCCAAAGGTGATAGACAAGATGATATCACCGTATCAGTTTTCACGTTTCGTTGTTCTGGAGTGCCAAGACTTTCCCAGCGGTATCTATTCCGCTACGGTTTTGGGATATTTTCTCGATTCCATCGAATATTCCTCTTCACGTACAAGTGTTCCAAGGTATCCTTTTTCATAGATGGCCAAAAGAACGGGCGAGTTAGACGAGGAAAGTCCGTATAAGAAACGACGAAAGCTCACCGAAGATATTGGAACAAAGCAGCCGGTTCAACCTGTTCAAACTGCTAAAGATCTGCGGTCACTGCTGGTTTTCGAACAGGACACTGGACCTCATGCTAGGCAGAGTATTGCCTATTCGATGTAGTCTTGCAGGGCTTGCCTAATGTATCTCCAGGAATTCAGTCCTTCAGATCATTTCTCGAACAAATTGCCTATGGAACAGAAACCGACGATCAGGCTGCTAAGCGTGAAACGCTGCTGGAATATTTGCAATCTCAAGCACCTCCTAGTGGTGAAGGGGATTCCACATATCTTGCAGATATCGTCAAGACCTGGCACTTTGCGGCTCGCTCGAATGTGGAAGGTCTCTTTTCTGCAGTTGCCGCCGTCCTCGCACTACTTCTAGGGACTATTTCGAGCTTATTTGAGTTTCGAATTTGGGGTAACCACTTGTGCAGGTCTCTCTTACAGGACGACCAAATGACGCTATTCAACAGAGGCCTAACTGCCAACAAGACAAAAGAGCATCTCATATCTCCTTGTCTACGACTCTTAACAGAAATCGTCTCGTTCGATGGCGGCCATGCAGCAAGCAGCGTGTTCCGTCAAAGAGGAACCACGTTCAATCGTTTGGAAATGTTTCTAGGAATGCGCGTAGGTGCACATGCCCAACATCGCAAAAGACCCTCACTCAGGGAAACCGCTCTGACATTTCTGTATGCTAACCTTCGGCTACAAAACCCTGCTGCGAAGATGACCATTCTCTCTCTGGGAAAGGTGGTCCATGCCTGGATCGAGGACATAACAGAGGACTCGCCTAGCATCGTATTTAAGACACTAGAAGTGCTAAAGAAGGACATTGCGATGGGTGCAGCTCTTACTGTTACTTCGAAAAGCCGCTTTTTTAGTGAATGGGTTCTTGGCCGTCTAGCTACACTTTACAGCTACGACGACGCGAAAAATCTCGCTGAAAGTCAACAAAGTGTTCAGAAGTCAACTCACGACCTATTGCAGCTCGTATGTACTTCGCCAGGTCTCGGCGTTCTTGAGTTGCCCAACGGAAGCCACGGAAATGTTATGAGCTCAGACGCTAACTTAACTAATTCCAGCCAACGGGACATACCACCCAAGGCGGACCGCATCATTCGCAAGAATGTAAAGCTTGCATCGTTTCTGCAGACTCTTCGCCCTCATGCGAGTTTACTGCAAAGCGATCTCATTGTTGCCATCTTCCGAAACACACCTGAGCTGGTCTCTGACTACTTCCACAAACAACATTCACTCTCATTCGATCCTAAAGTCACTGCCACTTGGATTGGCTACTCGTCATTCATGCTCGCCACGGTACAAATACCAGCACCGGAGAGGCTGACACTTGAATCTGTCAATGGCCCTATGCCTTCATTATATGCTACTTTCATTGAGAGCATCTTACCACTTCCCTTGAACCAAAAAGTGATGTCAAGATGCCTAAACCAAAGTTCGGATTTAGTCAAGTTTCTTGCCCTAAGAATCCTGACTGCAGCCTTCGAGAAGCTCGCCAAAGTGCTGCGAATATGCGAGGATATACAGTACCATACGGATGGGAAGTACTGCGCTTTGGCTTGGGAACAGACGGCGTTGAGACTGACTACCGAGTTTTGTAACCGGATCCCAAACATGGAGGTCGTTATTGCCCAATTTCGGAGCTGTCCAGGAGAGAATGTGATACTTCGGGAGAGTATCACACGGCTCCTAGCCCGTTACTATGAAGTCGTACCCAAGCTCGCCTTGGAACAGAAATTAGACATTTGTGTAGCCTTTTCGGCTGCGCTGGAGAAGGGGAGCTCATCAGCTGAAGGCCTCGAAGAGGACAAAATACGGCTCCTTGAGCTTGAAAATCTACTGTTCATTGCTCACCAGTCACCAGACATGCAGTGGTTCCATAAAGCAGGTACGTGAGTAGCTCGCTATATGCCCAATTAGCTTCGCTGATGAGCTTTATTAGCTGCCATGTGGCTATCACCCTTTACCATGCTGCTCAAGATGCATCGCGATCGAAGGCGAACCGATCATGACTGTAACAAATTCGAGCATGTACTGCGCCAGATCGCCACAGAAAACCACATACTACATTCACAATCCGCGCTGGAAATACTGACACTCAGTCTACAAGATTGGGGAGGTTTCATAGCTTCCAACAAAGTTTTCGAATTCCTCGACAGTTGCATACTGCGTTTTGTGAGAAAGTCGATCTATTACTATGATGGTCTTATGAGCCTTGTTGCTGCTGCAACCACTGATATTAACTCAAGCAATTCCCACATTGACTTGCTGCTGGTCACCATCATGGAGCAATGGCCTTTCCTGACGAAAAGCCCCGATCCACCAACCATCACTAACGTGTCATCATGGCTACTACGCTACATGGAGATGGCAAGGCTTGATGGTGCGGACGCAAAAGTCTTGGGGAAGATTTGCGATAAAATTGAACGAGAATTGCAGGACAAAGCATGTCGCGATATGTTTCGGAAGGCCCTCACAGAACGTCCGGAGCTTGGGTTGCCCGGGGAGTTGGCCGCATATGCGAATTCTAAGGGACATAATCACGTCTCTAGGCCGAATCCTCACATCGCTGAAGTAACCCCAAAGTCGCACACAGCAATTCTGCAGCCAGGACCACCTAAGGAGGATGAGAATCACCCGGGTTTGTATCGTTGGTCTCGTGAGAATATACAGGATGCCATTTCTGGTGGAGCCACTGCTGAACTGTTCCTTTGTCTTTGTTCAAGCTATGCTGAGATCCGCAAACAAGCTCTACATAGCATTCGGACTTTCATGGGAGAGCTGGAGGTAAGTATGCTGTGCGATGACGACGAGCATAGCTTACAATTTGTAGGCGTCAGGATACAGCGAATGGCAGCAGACATTCGTTCTCAGTGGAGAGCTCGTGGAGACGGCAGAAGAAACAGTGTCCGAAGGTCCCCTTCCCTACTTTGCTGCTGTGCTTGCAGCACAACTTCTCTCCGTCCTCGCTAATCCTTTACATTTTCTGTACGAGAAAGCCAACAGGTTTTTGAACAGAGGACCTCAGTGGAATGTGAAGAAACTGCCATCTTACTGGATTGATAAGGTGTTGCTCCATCCTCCGATAGACGATTCCCACCATCTGGAAGTCGAGTGGTTACTGGAGATTCTGATTGATGGGCTCCGTACTCCAGCCGTAGGTTTCTAAGCACCTGACCATTACCTGTACTAAGTAATTTACAGGACATAGAGCTATATCGTCACAGCAACATTTTTGAACGACTCCTGTCGCTCTCTGCATCACCTTTATTGACAGAGCCTGGCTCTAACAAACTTATGGGCCTGCTCTTCCGCTGCACGTACGTTGGAGGGAGCTCAACGCTTATCACACGGTGCGGAATAGTGAGCTGGATTGCCTCTCGTCTAACATCAAAGAACATAGACGAACGCGAGAGAACGACCCTCGAAGATTTGGCCTTGAGGGTACACAAGACTTGCGATCAAGAGCGCCTTAACGAATGGAGCAATGGAGCCCTATCTGCAACACTAGAAAGTCTTCGATTTACGGGAAGCGGTTGAAATGTACGTCCCACACACCATGACAGATCGTCCCTGGGACTTCCGATTAGGCATCTTAACGGGCCCGGCGTTCCCACGCGGCTCGGGGAATTTACGTGGGTTTCATGCGATCTATGCGACCCGTCCGTCATACCAACATCCGAACATACCACCGTCCGTCTGAACACTCTCTCTGTAAACCCAAAGGAGGCTCAACACTGACGTGGCCAATTTGGGCGAAGTCTCCGTAGGAACGTTGGGGGAGCGGGATAGATAATGCAGTACCCATCAAACATGATTCGGAACATCAGCTCACTCGCTCCCAGTTGAGAACAGAATCGTCCGACAAGTATCTCCATGTAAGCGGTGCCCAGACAAAACCCCTTTTCCGTATCTCATCCCACAATGCCATATATTCCTAGTGCTATGTGGCACGTCAGCCCCAAGATTCATTGCTAGGTCCTTTCCCTTAGATTCGTTAGACCCTAGCTTAGGGGCGGCATCGAATCACCGCTAGGGCGGCCCTCCGAACACTAAAGGCCAGGCTAGAACCTCGAGATGTCTGATCAAATCCTCCTACATTCACTGCTGCGCCTCCTGCCATTTCTTCGAGGGATACAGGAGTCGTCTCATCCTCAGATTCCTCAGGTCTACCGAACACAAAAAATTGGTAGACCACGCAGCCGGCTAAGACGGCTCGGAGATGAACTGTCTTTCCTACTGACTGGGCTGCTTTGGTCCGTGATGAGCATAGTAACACGATGCGGCAATGACCTTGTACGTATCTCTGCGCTCGTTTTGGACCCCAAGCCACTCAAGGCTCCAAGTCGGTATTGCAAGTGACTAACCTGCTGACTCTTCTTCTTCTTCTTGTTGTGCTTTCTCTTCTTCAACTGTTCGCTGCTGCATGTGATAACCCAATTGCTCTAGCTTAGACCCCCTAACTAGCTCTTCGCTACTAAGTCCATAGGTCAGCTCAAGCGAGTCTTCCACCATCGAGCCCACCCGCGTCAACGTCTTCCCTGGTTAGACTGGGGAGTGTGATGCCCGATCTCAGCACAGTGACCCGCGTTTCGGCTAATACAGATGCTCTGTAGGAGTTGCATCACAAACGGTAGGAAGTGCTCTAATCTTGAAACGAGCTTAGCGCCCCTTGCTCCACGATGGTACTATAGTCTTAAAGTATTGGTTGGGAGACCAAGGAATACGAGGGATCATCTGCAGAAGCGTCAGGATGCGTGCCCTCTGTCTGCGTGCCAACATCTTTCCCGTGTCAATCCCTTCGGATTAAAAACGCATCCTACGACATCCTATGTATGATGGGAGTCTCGTCTGTTAGAATTCTGTTTCCCTCGGTAGAATCTGCACCGAGAATCGCATACTGAACCATCCTACAGATAGCCAGGTAATGATAACTATAAGAGACTGCTTCCTGTCCTTTCGAGTCCCAAACTTCAACACAAGATTATCGTAACTCGAACTGCGCTTTTGCAGAGCAACAGCCTCCATCCATTGAAGCATCCTCTCTTCGAAGTTTCCTCTCAATTGCCAGCAACAATTGTGTGAACCACGCAGGCATTGCTTCCAAGATGCTTTCGTTTAGCTTATGCTTACTCGTCACGAGTACCCAGTCCCCAAGCGTTCAATCAGCAGCAACAAGGATGGAACCTCGACAAGGAGCAGTAGCATTATGGAGCCCCTGTCATTATCCTAGCCAAGGCATCAATGAACCATTGCCGTGTGCTGTAGGTTCATGTATATGCAAAGACAGCAGTACGCCCTCTTCTCGTCCTGTTCCTTCTTACGCTTTCATCCTGGATTAACTTGCGATCGAATAGCATATTCGCAATGCCGGACCCAGGACCCCACCACCGGCTCCTGGTCAGGTGATCCATCGTGGCAATGTCAAGCACCAGGCCAGTCGCCAACGGGCGGTACGGTACCTTCGACAGGTGGTAGTACCGCTCAGCTTAGTGCGGCCAGTACTGATTCAAATACGGGGATGAAGAATGGCCAAGCTCAGCAATCTGCAGCACATGAATTCGCTGCGACCAATCCGATTGCCGGCTCTAACGACGATACTACTCCGCCTGCCACGTCCATCAACGGGACACAGCCTGCTACCAAGGGTGATTGTGGCTCCACAAGAGCGCCAAGTGGCTGGGATGGCGTGGCTTCTACATCGGTAAGCCATTCGTCCTACAACCTCTAGCAAGACGGTTCTCAAACATCACAGTTTTATCAATATACGGGTACCGGGACCGCTTGCGACTGCCCTCCATCAGCGACCTGGCAGTGGTCTGGTGGCCGCGGGAGTTACAGTGGTGCTGTCAACAATATCTTCTTTGACAACAATTCTGGCTCAACGAATTGCGGGTCAGGCTGCGGTACATGCTACCAGCTGATGACAAGCGGCTACAACTACTATCAGGGTGACACCACTACCTCGGGCTCGATGATGACGCTTAACATCGTCGACTCCTGCTGGGCTGGGGACGGCAGTAGTGCATGGTGTCCTAGCACTCAGGCTGGGTTTACGGATCAAGCTGGTTGTGGCGTGCATTTTGATGTCATGACTGCAGGACCAGGTGTTGGGGCTTCGGGACCTACTGGAAACGATGGACAGTCGTGGGGTACGTTTAGCTTGGCGTCTGTGTATTGTTTTGAATGTTAAGTGCTAATGACCGTTGCAGATAGTCCGATCGTCTACTACAAAAAGGTACCATGTGACTCCACTTTTACTACGGATTTTCAACAGTGTACTTGTGGAAAAGCGAGGTAAGTGATGAGTCTGGGGTTGTTAGAGTAGTTGAGCATTCTGCAAATTTGCAAGGAGGAAATAAGACGTGACGAAGGCTAGAACCCAAGCATATACTGAACAACCAATGATATTCATAAAAGCTATGCTCCGCATGAATGCTCTCAATGATTGAGATTAATGCTTTTGACAACGTTAAGTTGAGAATGCGAACCCATGGTCATCCTTGGATGCTTCAAGGGCAGCTAATACTAGCTGGGCAGCATCAAAAGAGTCCAGAGTCCAGAGCAGGAACCTGCTAGATTGCCTTTAGTAGCTCCTGGTACAGCAATGAATTACATGACACGTAGCTGCTGAATATACTATATCTTGAGACGATGCCTATAAAGGGGACCGTACAGAGTATCTTATGTGTTGCTTTCGAATTTGAAACTAGGAATAGCTCGACTAGAACAGGTTGTCAGGATGGAAGGCGCTAAGAAACCTAGCGCGATAAATCAGCCCTGTGACCACGGCGAATTTGGTAGGCGCTGCCTCCAGGTCAACAGAGCTCACGACAAAATTAACACCCGTGACAATCGAATACACTACTCCCCTACCTCTACCAAGTGTTTTGAATACAGCACTAGGATCTACCCAGCCTAGGACGATACGCATTCCGGAGGCCCGCAAACACTATCTTGGACCCCACAATAACAGCTTCTTTTCAATGATCTCTATGAATTACGGCAAGATTGATGCTCTTTCGTGTTAGCCAACGCAATCGTGAACCTCTCAAAGTCTTTTCGGTGATGGTCGCCGTAGTACATTTGCCACTTTCCATCCCAACACCGCATTATTGAAGATTAAAAGTGAATATCACAACACCACCTTCATCTCTCGACCTCCATGAGATTCGATAATCAACATTCTCCCAGAACACAGTATAACCACAATGGCGAAACCCTACACAGCTGATGAGCTACTGCGACTTCGCGAGTCGCCATTAGTATGCAAGCCTCCAAGTTTGCCCCCAATAGAGGAGTGGATGGGGTACGTGCAGGCTGTTGTCGTCCAAACGAGTCATAGACTAACACTTGTCTAAGGCCCCTTCCCGAACAGAACCAAACACAAAATCAAAATCAGAGAAGAACTGCCAACAAAGGGAAGAATGAGGAGGGATTCGGCAATGATGCTACGACCACGCGGAGACCCTTGTTCGAAGCCAGAGCTAAATCAACAAACAGTATGTTGGTTCTACATTGCGACTTCGAACCGTACTGACTCGGAATGCTTGCAGTCCCTGAAGATATCGTGCTCGGACCTCCCAAGACTGCATTTGCTTCGGCTGCCGGCAGGGGCAATGGGAACAAGACATCCGACACTCCCCAACGGTCAAGCTTCGCCAACCACGATGAAGCTGGCAACAAGAACGATCGTGCCAATTTCAGAGATAGGTACTCAAGGGATGGGCAGAGGCCTGAGCGAGACGCCGATAAGAGCCGTGACTCAAGGCCAGCGAACACTCAAAACAGGCGAAGCGTGAAAGACGACAGCGACCTGTGGTCGAGTGTTCGACAAACAAGGACTCCAGGACAAGAAGAAGGAGACCGTCCGTTCCGAAGGAATGGCGATCGCGAATACGACCGTGATAGAGATGGTGGACGTGAGCCCAGAATGCAGAGGGGTTTTGATAATCATCGACGTGATGGAGACCGGGACGCTGAAGGCGAGAACGGAGCTCGCAATGGTGGGATTGGAAGAGGCCGCAACGAGCTATCTTGGTATAAGGACGAAGGTCACAAGGAAGAGGGTGGTTATGAAGATTCTGGGAATGCGAGAACTTGGGATAGGGAGAGGAGAAGCACACGTGGACAAGACCGAGATTGGAATCGAGGGGCCATGAAAATGGAAAGGGATCCTGAATGGATGGATTCAACTGAACCGGAAGAGCAGTCGAATGTCAAAACATCAGAAGATTTCGAGAGATGGAAGAAACAGATGAAGACGGGTAGTACTGCTACACAGGATACACCATTACCGCCAACAGACCAGCGATCCAACCACCAGTCCACTGCATCAGGAGGTGTAGCAGGTGCAGGTAGAGGCAAGGCTGACACACCATTAGTCATTGACTCGAGTTTTGATGATGGCTTCTTTGGACTGTGGACTGGACCTAAGACGACTAAGCAAGTCGCAGACAACGCAGAGAACGGTGCACCTCCAATGGTGGTGAACACACCAGCCAAGTCATCGAAACCATCAAAATTCACTGGATTCTTCAACCCCAGACACGATCCAGAACCTCCCCAAGAACAGCCGTCTATACCATCCATGGGACTGTTGGCACCACCCCAAGATTCCTCCAGCGAGGATAGGGAGGGTTTCCAACGCATTTTAAATCTGCTGGGCCAGCAGCAATTACAGAACGGAACAAGTACTACACCCCCTCGTGCTCAAACCCAGCGAGGTCCACCAGCATCTCCTCCGGTTCAATCACCTCAGGGTAGGGAGAAGAATGACTTGTTCAGTCTGCTCAAAACTGGCTCACCCCAAGGAGATGCTCTGCCCCAGACTAGGGATAGCGAATTTCTCTTGAAGCTCATGCAGCAACCACAGCAGGGTCGTCACGACCTCAGGGATCCTAAACTTAGCGGACGTCGGAATGGCCAAGATACCACGCCTGGCTTACTTCCGTTCTCCAACTTGATGATGTCACCTAACGACACACCTCAAATACCGTCTTCTGTGGGTCCACCGCCTGGCTTCTACGATGATGGACATACTCGAGATAAATTAAATCCCGGCGCAGAGAGAAGAGGTCCTCCGCCCGGGTTCTTTGAGCAAGCCAAAACTCAACGTCCTTCACCAGTAGGGGCGCCTCAAGGATCAGGCTTCCCGCCAGGAATACAGCGACCTCCAGGCCTGGAACAAATGCCTCCAGGCTACGCTCAGCACATGCAGCCGCAGCGCCAAACAATGATACCCCCTCCTGGTTTTCAAGCGCCTTCACGCGGCCAGAACTCATTTCCACCAGGCCTTTTTGCTAGCAACAATCCCACCCAATTTGGGGTACCATCTAATGGTCGTGGCATGCCACCTCCAGGCTTTATGAACGCTCCACCGCCAGGCTTCCCTCTACCTTTCAGCCAAGAGGGTTTACCGTTTGGAGCTTTTGGCGATGTTAATTTTGGGCAAGGTGGTTTTGGGCAACAGCGACGCCAATAGCGGAGTACTATGTATCATGACGGTTGTGCGATAATGAGTGCACGATACCCAGGTTAGCGACTTGTGGTCTTGCTACATATAGCTTTAGCGATTGGCTAGATACTTGTTGCAAAGAGCGTACTCAGGGTGCTCCTACGCGCCGAGAGGGTCATGTTGTAAGCCCTACTGAATACAACGTGAACAGAACGCTCAACAGCTGGATGTCTAGGATACTAAGCGCCAAGACGCTAATACTTCCCGAGTTAAGGTAGTCAACTTTTACTACAACTTCGTACGTTGAGCTCTTCATCTGGGAGTATGTTCAAGTGAAGAACACAACAAAAAGGAACAAAAAGACAAAAATATCTGTAGGTCCTGCCCGGAGTCGAACCGGGGTTATTCGGATGTCCGCACTATCAGAACCGAATGTGATAACCACTACACTACAGAACCAATACGTGGAACAATGAGAGTACTTTATAGATAAATATATTCAATATATCGACGGCTCAAAATGCATGTCAAAAAGTATGTCAACTCCTTATCCTGCCTTCTGAGCAGATCTAACTTCCTGTTCACCGTGCGCTAATAGGGACTGTACATACAGATTGCCTTCTTACAGCAGCAGCGTAGATTGATAGGGTTCAGAATCACAAGATATCCTCTCTGCTACAATGCGCGTTTCATTTTGCAAAAAGCATCGAATGACTGACTTTGGTTATCATTCCAGTAGATTACCTTATCAGATTTCAACGATCTTTTCTTTCTACACTCGGTATCTGCTGTCAGAGTACCTAAAGGGGACCGTACAGAGCGCTCCATCGGACTTTTCCGCTACTCATAGAGTAAGGTGTCATGAGCAAGCTGGCTCATGTTGTTCAAAGGCAAAGTAAGTTTGGCACAAGCAAGGCCAGACTAGAGCGTTGGAGGCTTGAACCGCCCTCCATCAGGACAAGCTATCACCGCACACAGTGACTCATCTGACAAAATTCATATCAATACGTGGGTTTGTATTAGTTGCACTACTAATGAGACTATGGTTAACAAAATCAATGTGTGCAACGAAGTCACGACGATCTCAATCATACTTAGCCTCGACCGCTCCCATCTCCTTTCCATTCATCTCAGACGAGAACCTCATCACCGCAGAATCAAATGTGACGTTCAAGGTGTAGTGCACCTCGTAATAGCGCTGACCATCCTTTCGAGTACACTGCTTGAAGTTTTCTCTTGGTACGCCTCTAAAATCAGCTCTCAAAACGCAATTGATCTTCGTAAGACCTAGATGAATATGGTGTTCAGCGAGCTTCGCGCATTTTCGAAGGTTGATGGTGATAGTCATTATGTTAAATCGAAGGCTTACCTGTAGCTGGGTATTTCGGAGGCTTGATTGCTTCGGACTGAATAAGCTCATCCTTAAACAACAGCTGGCTTTCGGAATAGTCCTTGGTAAGGGTACGGTAAAAAGGGAAGGAGACCCGCTGCTCGCGCTCGAGATCTTCGCCCTTTCGATTGGATGTGAGCCGCAAATGTTTGTGTCTTGAGTGACTAACGTACTGTGTATATGTACCAAGTCATTTTGCAGACGCGATTTTTCTCCACGAACTCATCCCATATTGTGGGTTGGCCCTCGTCATCATTCTGCCAGAGGCTGTTGGCCGAGACTCCGTAATGTCGTGTTGCCACAGTCGATGTGATGGTTGCCTCCTGCGGTGCTTGGCTTAACACTGCGCCTCTGATGTTGCATTAGCCGACAATGCTTTCGCTTCTTCTCCGTAAGCTAACCTAACAATTGCAGACCAACTGTTGAGGAGATGGTCAGCGACACTGCACCGGAATGATGTACATGATGGGGCCACCATCACTTACGCGTCGGGTGGCTGTATGATCTGTATATCTGGATGATGTTTTTGAAGACACTCCCTCAAGTAGATGCTCGAGCCAAAACCACCGACCAGGAAGATCGCCTTCAAATCATCAGCTGATGTTTAGAGTTGTCTTTTCCCACCCCTCAAAGGTATCTTACCTTGATCTCTTTGCTTTTCACATGATTTTCCTCCATGCGTTTGATACGGACAGAGTCAACTTGTGACTTTACGAGGTCACTGATGTTTGTGACAAGCGGCTGGAAGATCCCCTGTAAGGTTTCCCTGGGTAGGTAAATGTAAGTGCTTACGTTTCGCAGATTGCACATCAGCTCACCTCGTGACGTTGAAGCAATTCGAGGCGATGTCATTGGCTGGATCGTCCTTCAGACCAGCCATTGGGAAATTCACATAGTAAGTCTCATCCTCGCCTTGCTCGTTGGGGTTGAAGGCGGGCTTGACTGACTCATCGAAGTATTGCATCGCGATACGGTAGGACTTATGCTTCCTCAATTTGATGTATTGATCTTCTCCCACAGCATCCTTGATAGCCTCCTCGAACCTTTTGTTGATCATAAGGGAACCGGCCAGCCCCCCTAATGGTCGTTGTCAGCCAGTGCTAAGTTTGCAAGCCGCTGATGTGTGATTACCTGTGCCGGGGACTAGCTCTCTAAGCTCTAACGGATCAAGGCGCGTGATCTCGTATGATATAAGATCAACCGTACCACCGCCAGCATCACAGAGGACGAAGGCATCACCAACCTTGAGAGCTATTAGAGCAATCCGAACACTCCGATGGTCAACATACACTGAGAGCTTTGTCCTTGAGAGTGTGCAGCGTGTACAGAGCCGCAGCTTCCGGTTCTTTGATCAATGTGATGGGATGGATGCCAGCCTTCTTCGCAGCCTGTCCGCGTATAATCTATCAGCGGATCATCTCAAGAAGATGCGCGAATGGGGTATAGTACACGCATAGTACTGTCTTTCGCTTTGTCCGACCACACCGCGGGGACTGTAAGCACGAATTTCTTTTGTAGCCCTGCAAGGTAATCTTCCGGCCAAGCTGCGTCAATCTTGGATAAAGCATGTTTGTAGAGTACCACAATGTAGTCTGCTGCAACATCGACGGCTGGTTTTCCCAGCCGCTGTAGTTCGGCTTTGGTGTTGGATTGAGGCACATAGAGCGGCTTAGGATGATCGGGGTCAAGGAGGAGTTTGATGCCTTCGATCTTGTCCGCTGCTGTGGAATGAGCAAGCTCATATCCCCAAGTGTAAGACCCCCCTGAAGACTTCTCATAGCGAATCAATGTAGGAACCTTGGGCTTGTTGGCTCCTTTTGCCCCAGGCCACTCAGTGACAACAATCGCCTCTGGCTTTTCAGCCCCTGTAAAGAGGTAAGCGACACCACTATACGTTGTACCGAAGTCCAATCCAATGATTAGGTTGTTGTCATCTTCAACCATGTTCAAACTCTCAAGGCGACTTTCCATGTTTCTGTCAGTCATTGCTTGCTGGGAAGGTGAATATTGGCTCAGCAGGAAGTATGCAGGTAAATAGTCAACGGATGTCTGCCCCAATGCAGACGAAAGCCATGTTGGTGGCCACAATCTAGATTGGCAGGTGGACTGGCAAGCTCAAAACACAACTTCGTATGCAACATGGTAAGAATGTGATGGAGGAGCTCATTGGGCCGGCAAGAGATCATTTACGGGATCAAAGAAGGTAGCGCCGTCGTAGCTCCATCACACTCAGCCTTGTCCATTGAACAATGCTGCAAACTTGCAACCCTTATCCATGCACCAGGGTCACATCTTTCGAATACCCTATATGAAAGGATCTCACTTGCAAGAGCAGCAATTCAAATCAAATGGTGTCGGTTCTGAGTTCGATTGTAGGCTTGTCCCCACTTCGAGAGAGTAGGATATACCAGATGAGCGGCACTGATGGTGTGCCACCAAGCGGTCAAAACTCTAGGGAAATAGGATTTGTAGATTCTAGAACCATTTGGCCCCTAGAGTCATCACATTGTGGCAGGCCTTAGCTCCGAGCACAAACGGGGCGTGGTGCACTTGTACCCTGCAAATGCATGCAGCTAAGGTAATTTATAAGCGAGAGGCTGGATTTTGATGCTTCCAAATTTGATACCCTTATCAATCACGACTATCGAATCATACGACTTCTTCGTGTCTATCTCGGTCTATTCTAACGCAAAAAGATGTGTTACGAAATCGTGTTTGCATTGTTGGACGAGAACGGCTCGAGCGCCGCAAAGAAAGAGGATGCGAGCCTCTCAGCAACGCCACCGATTTGCCGGAGGCCCACAAGTTCTGCAGATAGCGAAGCTAGCGAACGCCCATAGCTTGAAAGAGTATCAGGCATATGCTATGACAGGCCCATCGCGTTTTTCAGGCTCAGCAAGGCGTCGTTGCACTAAGAGTACCAGCAGCCTAGGTCTTTCTGCAGTCCGACTACTTGCCGCGACTCCCCCAGAATCGCTGTCTTAACTTCGCAATCAAGCACTAGAGCACGAAAAGAGGTATCCATCGTATCGTCAACATCGACTTCTCTTAACAATTCAGTGATGGAGGGAATCCTTCACGGGGAAGACGTCAATTTGCACCAGCAGAATCTCACAGAAAGCCAGCAAATCATGCTGCACATGACGTCGATCGGCGAGCGAATGGCCGCAACTGTGCAGGAGGGCACAAGTACTCTGATCACGCATCTCAACGTAGTTAGCCCATGGAAAGGGTAATGAATTCTGCTGATTACAGAGCAGGACGCGATGGTAGACTCCTGGAGGGTTTCACCGAACAGCAGGCCAATTCCTCCTCCACCGCCCAACCACATTCAATTGCTGAAAGATCAGAAAGAGAATCTCAGCGCGGAACTTCAGCTTTCCAATACTAAACGAATGAGTCTGGACGAGGAAGTTTTGGCGCAACAGAAGAGAAGTAGGGAGCTGGAGATCGCTCTGCAGAAAACTAAAGCGGAAGTCAAGCGTTTGAATACCATCATCATTAAAGGCGGAACCCCAAACAGCGGACCGTCTGACGATCAGATACGCATCGAGTTTTGTGCGATCAGAGAAACTATCCTAAGACTTGTGCGGACGCACTTTCAAGCTGTCAATGTGGCCATTCATCAACATAGAGGTTCAACAACGATAGTAGAGAGGCAGTCAAGATGGCTGAGTTTTTGGCCCCGTGAATCTCACGAGATACGAAACTATCGAGCCCAGGGAGCGATGTTTGAGATCATATACGACCTGTTCTTCGCGAAGCCATTCTTTGCTACTGAATTAGAGATCGAAAAGCCTCTTAAAAGTTTGGAAAAGGATATAGAAGGATGTGAAGAAAGTATTAGCCTCCATCATCCCTCATGTCTGCTCTATTACTGATTTGTCACGAAGTATCGAAGGCGGATTATGTCGAATGGCGTAGGAGGACCGTAGCAGCTGTCTTAGCCTTGAAAAGAACTGGTAGTGTCGTGGCAAGGGCCTCCAACAAGATACAAGACACCCTGGAGCCTGCTATCACACCCGGGCCGCGTGCAAAGGGAGAGCAACTGTCACGAGAACTGCATGCACTTTGCGACAAGGCCTTGCAACTCTCACTGGTATTCAGGCAGAGCAAGAATATTTTCAAAGTCATTGTCCCAGCTCCCCAATTGGAGGTTGTTGAGGCGGAAATGGAATTGGTGGCTCTGGAGGGCAAGGCATCTCCTTCGGATTACACAAAGACGTTGTTCACAGTATTTGGCGGTCTCGAGAAGACAACCTTGTTTTCTGGCGAGAATGAAGAGACTGTAATGTTGGAGAAATCCCAAGTCGTAGGCGTTGGTGGGGACATGAGAAGTACTTGGTATCCATAATGAGACTTGAGATCTTACCAATCCATATCTTGCCTGAATGGAGAGATTGAGATAGCACAGTCAGATAGAATGGATCCGAATGGATCCTAAGTTTGAGCGGTTTGCACCACAGTTGCTACAGCATTCTGACCTCCTGATTCCACAATCTTCCCACACATTACGCTCTCCTAAAGCCAAAGTCGTATAAGAGCCCCTGCCATGTCCATCTCCACTATAGGCCTAACAACAAGGCGCGGCCAAAGGCATAGCATCCGAAATAGGCGTATCCGAAACACCAGCACCCGCAGCATCCCAGCCAGCAATCGCAGCATCCCATTCGTCATCATTAAGCGGGCCCATATCGAAATTACCTGCAGGCGGCTGAGGAGAACGTTTGATGTGTGATACGATGTTGGTTAGGGCGTTGTGAGCGCCGTTAAAGGTTGGTAATGTGGTGGATGAGATGGTGAAAAGAAAGAAGGCGAGCGCGCCTGTGTGGATGGGAAGACGCATATTCAGGGGTGTGTTTTAGGGTGTTGTATTTTCAGGTGTATCTGACGTGAGACGAAAAAGTTCTTTGGTAAGGAAAGTGGTATTGAAGGCGTGGTATGCGGACCGGAGCGTGCGGTTCTGTGTGTGGAAATGAGAAAGGGTTTTATATGTCGTTATATGGCACTCTAGGACCCCAACTTCTTCCATATTCCCGTCATACCTACATAGCATATTACTTGGTTGTCATCATCCTACTGACTACTAGATCAAGACGGGTACTCACTTATATGAGAAATCATGCGCAGCCGTGTCCATGAAACACGGAGCCTCCCCCAGTTGGGGGCCAAAATATCTTCACTCGAATGCTTATTCGTGCGGCTTGGCCTCGAAGCACGGACCACGAGCCAGACCTCAATCATGTTTCACCTTTCCGATATCGTCACGTATCGGGATCTGGCCTCTATACGGCATTGCTCCCCCAAGGGATGAAACTGAGGGTACACCATGAGCATGCTCTGAGTACACTAATGCAGCTATCATGTGTGAGTGGGGACGGAGTTTAGGTTGACCTCTATAGTACAGACGCACGTATGGTTGCTCGTTGTTCTCGACGGATTGATCGTCGTGAAGGATTAGATAGACTGGTTGCAACCGCACTAAGCGGTGGATTATCCAGGAAGATCCTGAAAACCCTATCACAAGATGACATCTTCTTCAATTCTAGAATACCTTAAGCAGTGCTAATGGCTCCACCAGTTCCCGTCTCCAAGAAAGAGACAACATACCTGCATACAAGCTTCCGAACGCCCTGAATGACGCTTTTGCACTAAAGGAAAGATGAACTTTCGTCCACCATCTCAGCTTCCGTATACCCTCCCAGCCTCTCGCAAGCATTCCAAGTTGGGCTCAGTCCCGCGAAATTCTCGGTCTGAGCAGCTCTTTGGGAACGCTCGCATAAGTAATAGCAAAACCACAAACCAGGGCATGAAGTGGAAAGATATCAGCCTGCGGCTCCCCATCCGTATTATGCTCAACATAAGGTTGTCGGTAATGACAGAATCCGGATCAACAAGCTCAGTGGTAGTATCAGCCAGCATCTGATTTGTGCCAGATTTCTGCATAGGAATCCAGGCCCAGTGCGGTCGTTTGTGGACCAATTGGTGATGGCGATACCATTTGCTGGAAAAGGGAGAAGAAAAGCCTCGCTTGAACGCCACGACGTCACCACTGAGCAAATTCCGAGAAATTGATTGAAAGCACGGATATCGAAAGCGACACATCGTTCTCGATGTTATCCTCGCTTTGAAGTTAATTCTGATCTGCTATATTTGCATAGGTCGAATGGGGGCTAGGTGTAGTTGATGGAATGCTAATGAACAGCGCCTGAACTCCGATATTTTGGTTGGGTAGTGATTGAGCGAAAATGGAACAGACACAGAATGTGAAGTCTAGTAATACATGAGCAACGAGCAATGGTCTTTCTGTCACTCGAAATGGAACAAGGGCACAACATTGAAGATCCGACCTCCAAAAGCTACCCCAACCATGCTTCGGTACTGATGTCAGCGCATCTTTCCACGAATACCCTCCACTGTAGCTTTACTCAATGGCAGATCTGGACACCGCCGTTCCCGGAGTGGCAGAACCAACCTGAGATGTTGCGCGGTACGTGCTGATGGTGGTTCAAGGACCCTTGAGACGACGACGGATCTCCGTGTGACCCAGCTGTTGGGCTTGAAGCTACTTTGGAAGGCTTGGGCTCTTCTTTGTTCGTGGGGAGACTCTGTGAAGGTGTTGTATTGGTTGACGAGTCCGTTGAGGGACTTGTAGGTAGGCCGACTGTTCCTGGGCCGTCAGGGAATCCTGGACGATCGAATGGTCTTCCGCGTGGATAGTCCTGGTGATGCACGACTGGTAAGCCTACTTTTGGTAAGCATTGAAGTCTGACATGCGGGCAGCTAGGAATACAGCGAGAGGAGCCTACCTGGAACGGCCGGGTGAGCGTACACTACAAGACCGAGGATCGCAAGGGTCCCAAGGTGACGAATGATTAACATACTAGCTTGGGAAAATAATGGCGTAGATAAAGGAGGTGGTTAGTGAAACTTCTGAGTTTCGCTTTGTGAGGTTGCAAAACCAAGTCCGTGATCTGAGATTTATGTACGCAAGTTGTAGTCTGGCTTTCCTCCAAATTTGATGACTGGTTCACGATATACCAGGCTCACGCGGGGGCAGTGCGTGTTGTGGTGGTGTGTTTCTTTCTAATATCTTGCGTCTGCGTGTATTGCAAGGGTAGCCTGGACGACGTATGTTTCATGGCTTTGTGGTTCAGTCCCCTTATCCGCAGTGATCAAATGACTTCGATCAGTACCGCATTTGTCACCACAAGGATCAGGAGCCCAAATCGCGGTGTATATTAGCAATCATACTAGAGCGTCAAGGCAGATGTTTCGTGTACGCTGTCCAGCTTTCTCCGGCGCAGAGTAGCCCTGATTCTGTAGACTAGGCGCAAAGAGATTGCGGCAGCGGGATTACTCCGTTGAGATTATGTGGCGGGAAAGGTCACAGCAAGCAATGTAAGCATGTAGACAAAGGCAGAGGCACGGTGCATCTAGAAATGAAACAAGCTTCTCAGCAATTCGGGCTTTGACTGAAGTCATCCATGTTACTTGCCAACAAGGGCAAATATGGACGCAAGTGTGTGGAAGACATACACGAGATTGCACACTCGATCTTTGACTGGTGAAGTGTCGGAGTTCAACCCGGTTTTCCATGCATGGAGCAAGCTTCATCTTAGGGTTTAGTACTCTCGATGCACGGTTTCCACAGAAAAGAAATTCGCACGCAGGAGTAGTTAAGCGATGACATTGAAGCCAGAATTTGTGACAGCGAGCTCTGAGTGCCCCGCCTTCATATAAGCAGGGCAAACCCCTCGAAATTCTCCGGGTCTGCATGTCTTACCTATCGGCAGTGGCCACACGCGCCCCGTAACAGCAGGATTCCGAACAGTACTCGATCATAAGCACGTCGGCTATCTCAGCCTGTTCAGGCCATACAGGCGAAAGGACACTACGACTTCAACTTCATAGTGAAGAAGCACATTAGGGATGAGTCCACCACTGCATCTGTAACTTCAATCTCTTCCCAAGGACTTTAGAAAACGTAGAATATGGAAACCCTAACTATAGTCTTTCGCACTTCGCTCAGCTTATCTCAGTTCTGCTGCGCCCCTATGTTTCAGTGCCCGCAAGCGAGTCAGCGTGAGGAAAAGAGGTGGATGACAAACAGAGCCACGCCGTAGAGTCATAGCTACTCTGAGATGGTCTCCGAGATGGGGTGAGCTAAGAAACGTATATAGCATAATATCCGCTAGCATGGAGCAGATTACGCAAGCAGGAGACAGGCGAGATTTCGTTTGTTGCAACAGTACCCTGAACAGAGAGTATGCAACGGACATGCAGTCATCAAGGAGTGAGGGGCCAGAAGTATTGACCTGTAGATAAAAGCATTTAGAAGTGCTTTCAAATGAAAGCTCAGTGCCTGCCTTTGGCCATGTTGCTGTAATGATTTCAAATTCTCACCCTGATATTCTCCAAGCAGAACATCTAGCTGCATACAACTAATATTCTGTTCCACGGAAATATCCTCTTTGCTTTCGGCTTTGCAGCTACTACCTCATCATGAACGATTTGACGGGAGCGATGTATGCATTGGCAGTGTTACTGACCTTGTTAGCCGTGCTGGCAGTCCTGCTACGTTTCTATGCTCGAGTCATCAAGAAAGCGAGTATTGCTTGTGATGACTACCTGATTGTCTTAGCACTTGTAAGGCTTCCAAGGTCCTGATTTTGAGCCTTAGCACGCTTCCCAGACTTACTTTCGTCGTAGGTGTTCACCATCGCAACAGGCATTTGCATGGTGATTGGTAGGTCTGTTCGATGGTTGCTGCAAGCATCACTGAGAAGACCCTCCTAGGAGCCGCGACAGGAGATCTTGGACGTCACACTCAGGTCACGTCCGAAGGGTGGCCTATCGTCGACCATCATACAGAGATCTTCCTCCAGGTGAGTCGAGGCAATTTCGTTGATCGATGAGAGGGACTGATGTTTGCTTGCAATAGATTACCTATGCTACACAATTAACACAGACGTTGACATTCGGTTTCACGAAATTGGCGGTTCTTTTCTTCTACAAAAGGTAACTAACTTGTCCTTCCATCCGAAGACATCTCAATTGACATTCCGCAACAGGATTTTCGTGGTGAGAGTCTTCGCTCGAATCTCGTGGATGATGATCGGCGTTGTCATTGCATGGACTTGTGCTTTCTTTATCGCCAACTTACTGCAGTGCTGGCCGATTGCAATGAATTGGAGTTTTACCGCAAGTGAGGCCACTGACTGCATTCATACAACCCGGATGTATCTGGGGCAGGCGTGGTCGGACGTCTTTACAGATGGTAGTTCCTACGCTTATTGTGAGGAAGATCCCGAATTAATGTCAGCAAAACGCAGTGATTATCTTGTCATTACCAGTTCCTTGGGTAAGTTTTGATGATCATACTATGATAGTCATGACTGATTTATGCAGATATGGAATCTTCAAATGCCACCAAGACGTAAGATCGCTGTCAGTGGAATCTTCCTTCTGGGTGCACTGTACGTCTCGTCTCTTTCATCAATAGTTGGAGAGTACTGACAAAAATCTTTCAAGGGTCGTTGCTGCCGGTACCGCAAAGCTCGTAGTATTCTACCGGATTGCTAATTGTATGTCAGACATGGTCTTTCAAGATTAGGAGATCAAGCTGACGTTTTGGTGGTATCAAGTTACATCCGCGGGTGACCAAGATTTGACCTGTCTGTCCTCTCTAGTGCTAATAGTTCTGAAGAATTACTGATGTCTTTTCACAGACCTGGGGACACCAACCATATACTGGCCAATGATAGAGTCATCGCTAGGAGTTGTTGGAGCGTGCCTCCCATTGCTACGCCCAGTCTTCACTGAATCGCATGTGGGGAGTTTGAGCAGCATGCGGAGGTTGCTTTCTATCTTGTCCTTTAGTACCAAGAGGGATGGGTTCGTCAAAGGAGGTGGAGGAGCAGCAGTCGACTCGTCTTCAAGGGACCTCAAGCGAAAGACTTCGTGCATCCCTCACGTATATCATGTAGGGTAAGCTCTCCATTTGGTACTCCTAAAAGGTCGGCAATAGATGCTGACTGGCATGACAGCGACAGCGACAACTCTCCTGGTAGTAAGATCAGTAAGATTATTATACCCATCGGCAACCTCGACAGGACCGGCCAAGTCCCGACCAACAGGAGTATTGTTGAGGGTTTTGATAGCGACAACGTTGTTTAAGCGATCTCTGAGAGTTGCCCCGCACCAAATCGCTGATTGCGTTTCACGATTATGCAGTTGCCATGTAATCATTCTAGGACTGTTCAGAAACTGATGATAGTCTCACTCGGATAGCTGCTTGCCCATAGCTTGGAGTGTCTGAAATACATGAGTGTAGTCATAGCTTTAGGCAATCGTCGTATGGACGGCAAGGAACGTGAAGCGAGTACTTCTGAGGCTTTTTCATGATAAGATGGGTGACTAGTGGCCACGAATGCAAGGTTGAAGGTCGATAGAACGTATGTCGGCAGTAAAATGGGCACTATCATATCGGGACTGGAAGGCTTGTTATGTAAAGAATGGGCATTCACAAAGATAGACTTGGCAAAAGGGTCGTAAACGTACATGCCAGCCGCGAACCGACAGTGTACAGTGTCTCGCAACGAGCAATTCAGGGGGTAAAGGTAGTTACATCAGCAATTCCGAAACCTGCAAGTTCAACTTCTCACCTGCAGTGTCATCAGCCACCCACGTGAGCTTCCCTACCATTCCAGGCGCAATTGCTAGTTACATTAGTCAGCTCTAAGGGAACTTTAGGGGCAAGCTCCGGACCTGCTCTAACAGCAATCTCTGTGGTTGTCTAGGGGCTTCGTGCGGGGCCGCTCCTGGGATTGTTTGAGTGAGTGCTCTAGGGATCGCTCCAGGGGCTGGTTCCAAGCGCCTCGCAGGGCTCAGTCCAGGGCTTGCTTCGGGCCATGAACCCATCACTAACGGCGTCCCTTAACGATGGTTGTAGTAGAAAGAGATACAGGCGTCTTGTTATAACTACTAGAAGAGCTTCCGATATGTAGACACACCTGTAGCACTACAGTGGACATGCGCCGCATGGTGCCTCTGGAAGCAAGTCCATCAGAGAGGACATGTTTATCCAGATCACCTCAGCTTGCTGAGGCAGACCTCACAGGCGGTTAGCGCGCCAGTTTTTGGCAGCCTTGGCATTTAGAACAATTGCCGAAATCAGAGAACAAGTGTCAGACTCATAGTAGGCCCATGTTGCGTCCGACATGGCGAATCCCTCCCAGCTCTACCTACTAGCCGACCACATCAAGCTTTCCCTTCTCGAACGCCAACGGGCCATCTCCCTGAACCTTGAACCTAACTCTCAAGATGGCCACATCTCCCGATCCCTGGACTCGATGCGGGAGGGCATCGAAGCCTTGGAACAGCAACCAGGCAATAATAATGACACGGCATCACGTCTACGCAGCCAATATGATGATTTAACGTCTCAATTTCGTGGATTCCCCACAACATCTACCTCATCCACAGTCAACCAACCTAATGATCCCTCCCTGTCATCTGACTTCGCCCACGCAAAAGACACTCGCCCGCGCATCCCCTCATCCTCCTCTTTCATGAAACGCTCAGCCGCCGATTCCCCTAATCTCTCCAAATCCGTCCGCTTCACAGACGCCCCGCCCGACCCCGAAGACGAAGCCAACCGCGCAGCCCTTTTTCCCTATCGCGACGAGCCCGAAGGCCCATCAGACCAGTCGCAGCTAGACAATCAGCAAATACACACCTACCACAAGCAAGTTCTTCAAGAGCAGGATGACCAGCTGGATAGACTTGGGCAGAGTATTGGACGGCAACGGGATCTGAGCATACAGATTGGAGATGAGCTGGATGATCATATACAGATGCTTGATGATGTGGAGGTCCATGTAGATCGACATCAGTCGAGGCTGGATGGAGCGAGGAGACAGTTGGGTAATGTTGCGAGGAGGGCCAGGGATAATAAGCAGATTACCATCATCTTGATACTGATTATTATACTGGTGTTGTTGATTATTATACTGAGGAATTAGAGGAGGAGGGATACGCATTAAATAGCGAGGCATATTGTTGGTGTGGTTCGGGTGAAAGACGGAATAGTGGCGCAAGGTGTTATGGGGCGTTTCGTCTTGTTCAGGGTCGACGGGTGTACGGGTTTAACACTGGTTAAGTCGACTTCTTTTCAACGCCAGTATCTGGGCTGGATGAAGCATGCAATGGACTATATATGTACAGTGGAATTAGTGCGCAGGGGTTACAACAAAGAATCGTCGACGCCGGAAGACTTCATGGAATCGTGCAGGATGCGCTTTTGCTGTCTTCTCACGTTCCTGATCACTGGTATCCCATCGCTACGCAGCTCTCTTTACTTCTTCCCGTGCTCATGATCCTCCTGCATTTCTTTTGACGTCTCCTTCTGAAGGTTCTCCGTGTCTTTACCTGCATCTTCTATTTCTCCTCTGTCGGCTTTGACCTATCGAACAGTCTCAATCAATACCAATCGACCCGCTCAGTAGCCTCTACAACATACCGCAGATTCCGAGTTACTACTAAGCTCACTCTTCCAGTGCCCCTTGCCCTCCTTCTGCTTGTTCAATTGATCATCCTTGTGGTGGTCGATCTTGGCCTTGCGGTCGTCGTCATCTAAGCCTCCAGAGTAGCATTAGCATTGTCCATAAAGTCATACCGGCATGTCGAGATGCAGTAGTAAACCTGGAACCCACGCTTACTGTGGTCTGACTCGCTGAGTGCTGCTCGTAGGCTGGAGGCATGGAATGGGCGGGAAGGTTGTGAGACGATCCGGAGAGGCGTTATTCTTGAGCGAAGAGCGGTGCGGGTAAGGAAGGACATCTTGGAGGAGCTCGAATGCGTGCAATGGTAATCTTAGATTGCAGTCGAGAGTAGGGAAGTGACGGTCGTTTGGGGAAACAGACCTCAAGAACGCCATTCCGTACGTCATCACGCGCTTAATTTCCGCAAAAACGGCCATGCCTCCGATGCTCCGCAACGCAATATCTTTGCATTGCAAAGCACGAAGAAAGCAATGCTCTTTGTATGAGACTTGTACAAGCCAAGCTCTTCGCCACGTCTCGGAGCAATCCGTAAGTGTTCTTTACTGGATTGCAACAAGGCTTTACTGGATTGCAACAAGGCGATATTCGATCGATAGACAGCGTACCTTGAAAACGATTTTACAGCTGAGCGACAGACCCATTCGTTACGCGGTCATCAATTTTCATACGATTCCCATTAACGATATCCACCACAAAACCAAATGACAGGCCCCGATATCCCTCCGCAGAGTCATAGGCTAAAATTGCCTGGGTTTCTCATTGATTCCCTGAAGCGTAAGATTCTGACTTCCGGTGAGATCTCTGTGACTGCCTACCTGGCGCTCGTCTCCTACAATGCACTCTCCGCTGTGTTCGGTATGCTAGTTCAGCATCCAACCATGTCAGTGTATTTCTCTGTTGAAACCGCCCAAGTATGGGATTCGTTACTAGAGGCCGCTTTCTGTTTCTATATCTTCCGAAATCACAATAAGCGTACATTTAAATTGAATGCTTCCGCCATCTTCAAACACCTCCGGGGATTGCAGTCTTTGCGATTATCCTCCCTCTAATAGCCTCCAGTGTACTGGCTTGCAGCAATACCGAGGCAAACACTTTACGCCTCTTAAGTATTAATAGGCAAACTCAAGGACCCAGACCAGTGTTGTTATTGAAACTCGCCAAACTCTCCATCGTCGAACCCCAGATCCTTCGCCGTCATATCCTCAAACCCCCTACTTCTCCTCTTCTCTTTCCTCGCCTCAGACGCACTCGGTGGGGGCGCTAGCAGAGGCAGCGCACCACCTCCACCTCCACCCCCCCCAAACAGCGGAGGAGCGCGTGGTGGCTTGATCGAAAACAACGCAGCACCATCCCCAGCACCATCTCCCCCGGAACTGGTCTCCTCGTCATCAACCTTCCTCCTCCCCCTTCTTCCAATATCTACCTTGATAGTCTGCCCTTCCTTCAACCCATAATCCTTCTTCGGCGCGTCCTTCTCCGCCTCCTTTGCACCCTTGCCCTTCTCCTTCGGCTCCATCCCCAACACCTTCCGACACTCCTGCAAACATATTCCAAAATCAATAGCCTCCCCCCTCTCCTCAAATCCAATTCCCAACGTAGCCTTCATACCCCCATCACCCACTACTCTGACTGCAAAGAACCGCGAGCTATCCACCGCGGCCTCCACCACACGAGCATCTGTATATGGTGCCTTCGCGAAAAGTTCGCCATTGGATGGATCTTCGAGGAGGATATCGCTGCTCAGCGTCTCACCAGAGCCGTCGTGGAGGGGTATTGCGGTCTCAATTATGCGGAGACGCGCGGTGAATATCTGCCGATTGTTGTTGTCAGCGGTCCATTGGGAGGCGGTGTAGCCTTTGTTGCTTGTTAGTGGTGGGATATTGTAGATGTGGACTGCAGAAGCTATGAAGAGCACGCGCTGGATGGCCTCTGAGGCGGGGTCGGAGGAGGTCATTAGAGGAGGTTATTGGTCGAGACTGCGGAGTGGAAGGTCACCGGATCATGATGGGATATATGTCATCATTGAGGTACAGGATTCGAGCATGACAATTATATTCTATAAGTATTCAGATCCCAAAAATGTTGCCTAATACCTCGTGCAAGCTCGATTGGATGGAGGGGAGATTCTTAAGATCAGATAAGATCTCTTGGCGCTGCAGCCTTAAAGCTGTCAGAATTGTAGATCCCAATACGGTACATTCGGACATCAACAACACAATGGCTGTGATATGTAAATAATTCGCACAATTTCAAAAATCTTCAAGGTCACTGACACACTCGCAGCTCCCAACTCAATGCACACACCACCTCCCGAAGAACCCTCCACCACCTCCCACGGCAACGATGCCTCCCTACCCTTCGAGTACCTTGCCCTCCCCAAGCCCCCAACCATCACATCCCCCACTAACACCACCCTAGCATCTTCTTCACCTACAACCACCTCCTAACCACCGACCCCCTCCTAACCCACCCAATAGCCGCGATCGAATCGCTAATATCCCTCCTCGCCGCCTCCCCCGCAGCCACAATATCCGAAACCCTCTCCCTCCTCTCAACCGCAACCACAACCCTCAAATCCTCCGTCTCAAACCCCATAGCCATCTCAGCAGGCACAGATCTCTTCCAGCGCTATATAATATCCACGCTCCAACAGCGCTCAAGTCAGGATGCGAAAGGGAAGAGTAGGAGACATCCAGCAGGAGGAGCTGAGGATTTCAGAGCTATACGAGGGCATTTGTTAACGAATAGTCGGTTGTTCGTGCAGAGGGCCAAGGAGGCGAGGGGGAAGATCGCGGCTGTTGCGAGGAAATTTGTTAGAGATGGGAGTACAGTGTTGACGTGTGGGCGGTCGAGAGTTGTGGCTGCTGTGCTTGGAGCAGCTGCTGACGAGAATGTTCGCTTTAATGTCATCTACGCCGAGGACTCGATACCCTTATCTGCGAACTCTACGGATCTTGTTGGGGAGCTGCGAAGGAAAGATGTTCCTGTGGCTGTGATACCATTCGCAGCAATGGCGTCCGCGCTCGCAAAAGCCAGTTTCGCACTCGTAGGCGCTGAGAGTGTGGTTGAAAATGGAGGTGTGATCAATAGTATGGGAACTTACCAGATGGGATTGTTGGCGAGAAGTAAGAGGAGGCCGTTTTATGTGGTTGCCGAGAGCCATAAGTTCGTTAGAGTCTTTCCGCTGGATGGGAATGATCTGCCGATTAAGCAGAGGGGGCTTGACTTCAGTACTGGGAGTGAAGATGGGGGAGAGCATGGGGAGGATAGGAGGAAAGATGCTGGAGAGGTGGATGTGGATTTCACGCCGCCGGAATTTATTACGGCAATTGTGACGGAGAATGGAGTGCAGACGCCGAGTGCTGTTAGTGAGGAGTTGATTAAGATATGGTATTGATGTTGCATGGATATCTTAGCGGTGGGCAACTTCGAAGCATTTGCATGATATCCACGGTCAGCACAGTAGAGGAAAGAAGATGTTACGGATGTCGATAGCAAGATTCGATTCGGAGACCAGAGGAGTCGAGCAGCTACCGAATACCCCAGGTTCCGCCAACAGCATCTGACGTAGTCTATCTGTAGGGATATATAGGATGAATGACTGGGCGATCTTAATGGCAAGATCGGAGAAGAAGCGAAGCCAGAATTTGGAGTGTCAAGATCTTTCTACTAACAACTCGTTCCTACATGTATACAATCGAATTGAAGGAACACCCTAACAACGCCCAAAGCTCTATGCGAGATCTTTGGAGCACGCTCACAGAAAACGCCAAAAATGCCTAGCTTCCAATGCTAAGGTAGGTGTTGTCACAATCGACCCGCTACTCGTGACATCTTTATGCGTGCATGTAAAGAAAAGCAATAAGGGGGCTTTTAGACCAATCTGGGTACTGGTACAGGAAAGCTCACTCTAATCTTTTTGGTCTTGATAACCGGCGGGCTTCTCCATGCCCATCAGGTCGAACCACCTTGTTGTACCTGGGAAAGCGGTTTTAGTACCAGCCGTGGTCAAGAAATCTAGTCATGGCCTGTCGGTGGATGAAAGACTTACATGAATATCCCTTCCAGTCAAAGTTATCCTTCGGATTACAAGCGCATTTATTTTCTAGTCGTTTTTTCTCTGATGTCGGACAGTGTGTGAATGGCACGTGCCAGTATGCAATGTCATCAAAGAATTGGATCTCTTCCTTCTTGAGCAACAGACCAGCCGCAATTGAATGTACTGGAGCGTCGCCCCATCGTTCATAGAAGAAACCGCCGTCTCGGTCGAGAGTCTCAAAGAAATTGATATAAGCGTCGGACCGCAGCCAATTAAGATTGCCGACTTCGAAGTTAGACCACTTCTTCTGTGTTAGCTTGAGATTTTGTAGCACTGTTCAATTGGACTTACGAAATGGCAATGATTGTAACTCTCGCCATTATCATCACTTAACCACTTCATAGAATTACCTTCAGCAACATGCTCCGGATACTGCTTCATGAATTTCTTGGCGCTATCCCATATCGTGGGGATAGTTTCCGCATACTCGTAAAGACTGATAACAAAGCTGTACTTCTTCTTGTTCTCTGCCATAACTCTGAAAGGATCGAATCCAATGTCGCAGTAAAGCTTGACGCTTGGCTCGACCCGCCAATACCACTCGTAATTCTGCATTAACGGCTGGCGGAAGAAGAAGCCCGATTCGAAACGGCACATATGCCTGTAGCTTATGGAATCTCCATAGATAATCTTCCGTTCCGCCATGTCTTCTCTGACTGCCTTCGCTTTATCTTGGTCGATGAAGTCTGGGAACGACCAATGTTCCTTCGATATTGTTCCGTAGTGCGTCTTTCCAGATACTAAAGCCGTAGTAACCTTCTTGAAGTCATCATCAAACTCCCTGTCATTGAGGAAGACCCAGTCGTAGTGGTAATTCCTGTTGAATCGATCTTCGACTTGACGAATCGAATCCGCAATGTCCCATAGATCCGAGTTTCGTGCCAATGTAATGAATGTCGCATTGAGTCTACCAGTAGCCGGTACCGCGCCCATCGTTATATTCGAGGTAGGCCCTGCTGCTAATGTAGCTGAGCCAGGCGCAGGCCGTTCATCTACCAATATTTGTTCTCCTGATGAGGCGGAAGATGGAGAAGTGAGTCCAGATGAGGGGTCCTTATCATGCTTGTTCCATTTTCCTCCTTTAAAAATGGGCGAATCTGGTATTGGCGGCTTTGGTATTGACGAGGACGAAGTTATGAAGAAGAGAATTGTGATGCCCTGTCGTGTGCTTAGTGACGAGTTTATATTCCATACAGTCAGGTCACCCACGAAAAACGCAAAGAGAACATAACGTATTATTCTGGTAGAGCCCGCCATCTCCTCGGTACATCTGCCTTCCGGCGTAATAGAGCTCTCGTCAAGAGGTTCTGAAGGTGTCGGTGTCGTGCCCGCACTAGCTTGTGGCTGTTTGCCTTGCTTTCGGAGGTTCTCAGAACCTTGCACGTTGATGCGAATTGTAGACGTTCGTTAAAAAAAGTAGAACTTCTTTTAGAGACGAAGGGGCGGGATGTACCCTTTTTGACATCCGCCGAGGCACGCTAAGAGGAGTGGAGTTCTACAGCAGCCGAAGAAACGAAATGAATGATGGTGTGAAGGCGTACCATTATATTCAATTCCATGAAACGTGAGAGAAGCAAAATACTTAACTTTAATAGGATTTGCTGGCGTGGCCTCCTTGCATGTTAAAGGTGCGGTTGAATCTCGGGAAGCAATTTGCTAAGCTTTTATGCTTAGAACTAGTTCTACGCTACTTCTAACACCGGCGGTACTTGCCGAGCTCGCGGAGTATCAAAGCTTCGTTTGACTGACTGATTCCAGCTTCCACACATCATAACAACAACTCAGTCTTTCACATTTCCTTTTTCCAATTCATTTCTAAATTCATTGCCAATTCGTCTCAGTCGTTGTACCCCAACACATCGGGGTCATTGATGAAGAAAGTCTCTTGCAGCTATCATCTTTGCACCAAGTTCGTCTGCACATAACGTTGGGCAGGCAATCCGTAATTACCATGTCGTTCTTTGGGTTTGATCCCACAGGGCCAAAAGATCATGGCCATCCTTCACAAGGCCCCGGCTTTGGTATTGCACCGGATCCGTTTGCTAGTATATCTCAGAATCGTGGGTTAGGTCAGGATGATGACGATGAAGGGTACGTGTGTTGTGCTGCCACGCCTAGGACAGCCAAGCTCACAAACACAGTATTGATTTTGATGACACATATGATGGGCTTGGTGATCAATTAGAAGAGGCGGATGACGATTTCAATGATGATACGTTCGGTGGCGGAGAGAGCACGACCAAGCCTGTAGGCAAGGATTTTGATTTCTATGGGAGCACTTCCAAGGTTTCGAATGCCATCAACGAAGAAGCCATCCGCTACAACCGCCAACAACCAGCGTCCAAGATCACGGCCGCCCCGCGAAGCCCACGCATACAAACCTCCAAACCGTTCAAAACAGGATACGAGGCTTACAAGAATCCCTCATACATACCTGACCTACAAGTCGATCCCAGCTTGTGGGGAACAGCCCCCCCGAAAGTCTTCAACGATTACGGAGCTCAACAGTCTCAGCAAGGCGGCTATGGCACTGCTGCTCCTCAGCAGCGAAGTTCTGTTGGAGCTCCAAGTAAGAAAATGATGAGTTTAGAGGAAGTAGAGGCTGCAATGAGAGCTCAACCAAAAAAGCCTAGTCCGAGCCCGGTGCCTCAGCAGCAATCTCAAGCGCCGTCCCCATATGGAATGTCGCAGACGCAGCAACAAGCACCCTTGACTACGCTTGCACCCCAGCAACAGGCCTCATTTCCATATTCACACGCTATGCCGCAGCAAGGCATTCAAGCCCAGCAGTTCGCGCCGCCACCAGATCTTAGCTCGGGACAGATAAGGATTCAGCCGCGGCCAGCTCAACAGCCAAGCCACCATAAACATAAGTCTTCACAAATTCTGCATGCAGAATTGCCGACACAAGCTAGCCCCACCCCTCAAGCTGCAGCACCTCCACAGACTTTTCAACGTGGACAAAACATGCCACTTCAAGGTTCCGATGCCAATGTATCGCCACAACCTCGTCAAATCCTACAAAACCCTAACCGTCACTCAGCTCAGCTTGCTACTAGACCCAACGAGCCGCTGGTTCCTGTTCAGATGCAACAGAGGCTCCCGATGCCAGGTCAGGGTGGCGCTCATGGACCAATGCCAATCATTCACCATCCCAGTATGATAATGAACCTTCCAGAAGAAGAGCGTAATCTCTACTTGGAAGCAGAAGCCAAGAGAGCAAAACGGAATCACAAGATCTTGCTGCTGTCCAAAGGTAATGGACTTATGACACCCCAAGACAAGAACTTTATTACCCGAATCCAATTGCAACAGCTCATGACCGCTACTGGAAATGTCAATGAGCCGGACCCTGATGCTTCATTATCTGAGGACTTTTACTATCAGGTATACAATCAAATCGAGAATAGACCTAGACAGAATCCTCAACAGCCTCTGAGCAATTTTGCTCAAACGTATCTATTCAGGACTGGTGGTCGACAAGGTGGGATGGGCAGGAGGTATCGGGGTGGAGACAGCCATATGCAAAGAATGGAGCAACAAGTCCAACGGGCTGTAGAGGCTGCGAAAGCCAAACCCAAGAACAAGCAACTCGTCATTGAAGGCAGCTTGGGCAAAATTTCTTTCAGCAACGCCAAGACTCCTAAGCCATTGCTCAACATCAAACGACCTAATAGCACTGATTTTAGCAACCGGCAGAGCAAGAAGCCTCACGCTGCTTTGAGCACCACAGACCGTAAGGCGATACTGAAGAATATTGAGGCTGTCTACTCGACCTTGATGAAGATGGAAGACCATGATCGACGCCAACCACCGCTACCTACGGAGAGCAGTGATCCTCTAGACATTCAATATGCCACCGACTGGGAGCAGGTTTTCCATGATCTGAACCAGAATCTTTGGATGGCTCTCAAAGTCACCGAGCCAATCATGGAGGAATCTGCAATCCTTCATCCATTCATTGCATTCCTGTCGTACCCCAAAGGCAAAAAGGCTATGCCCCGTATCTTCAACCACATCGACGAAAATCAGCGTCTCACGATCTTGACAATGATTCTTGTAAATCTTGATGTTTTGGATGTTATACGCCTGGCCCAACCGCAACCGCAGAGCCCTCAACCATCGTCGATGGCGCGTGAACAGATCGATCTCTTCCTCCAAGCTATGATGCCAAGTCTATTCTCATACGTCACTGAAGCACCTTTGAACCTTGTCATCGGCATGTTGGGATTGGTTACAGAGCGTGTGAATCTGAACGTCGTTGCTCGAACGAGAGTTGGCCTTGAAATATTGACCATGATCCTTAGCAGGGCAGCCATCATCAAGGCACTTGATGCGCCAGAGGATGACATCTGGGAACAATGGCTTGCGGTGTACGATCAGTTCTTCGATATGGTTGAACCAGTCCTTGGCGACATTTTCCCGACCTCGGTCAACGCTATTCAGGACCAATATGTTTGGCAGTTCCTTGCTGCGACTGGCAGCGGCGCAAACCCTGAGCAGCAACAGAGGCTTGTACTTGCTGTAAAGTAAGTCGTCTCAAGGTCACTTTCTCCTCTGGTGCATTATACTAATCTTGTGCTTGCAGGGACCGCGTTATGGAGACTTTGGCACAAAGCAAGACACTGCCGCCTGAGATGGCGTCTCAGAGACGTGGCAACGTCAACCTCTTTATGCAAGCTATCGGGCTCGATGTCGATCTGCTGGATGGCTGAATGGTTTGACACGCGACTGCCGAATACATCTGCTACAATCTACCCAACGAAAAACAATCATCAAGTGTGCCTCTTGCACCATCAACGATGCAGGGGCTACTGATCGAACGAAACAAGGAATGCGCCAAAGACAATGTATCATCTGGGAGGAAAGGACTTGTACTGAGGTGAAATGATTAGGAACGACAGTGATCGGCTCTACGCATTCCAGAAACGTCATGCTGCGTTTGATGCTCTGGTGACAGGAGCAAAGACGATGGAGAGATATGTGACAGAGCTGAGTAGAGGTCGTATTTGCCTTTGCTCGGGACTATGACAGAGGATAAGCAGAGGATATTGCCATAGCGTTATGATTAGCAACAGAAAATTCATGCAACCAGCATGCTTTGACTCTTCATACCTTCCAACTTTTCATATTGACTGACATATGAACTGACTTGCAGATGACATAACAGCTACAAGATCCTCGACCTTTCCAAATCTCACATCATCCCATTGTTCAAACCGGCATAAGCAACCCCTCCCCATCCATCCTCCACCAACGTCTCCTTATACCCACCAAATCCCATCTCCTCACACCTTGCCTTCTCACATTCCTTTCATCGCCCGCCAGAACGCGTGGACGATCCATGACGGATACAAACCGCCTTCCTGCCAGACGCTGTAGAAGAGAAATTCTAGTGTGTCCAGCAAGCATACATGTACCTTAGTAGACTACCAGATCTCAGACGCACGCGCAAGGGAGTTGATGGGTGTGTGTATTTCAGTAGCTGTGCGTTTTTAGGTGTTGTAGGAAGTAGGAATTTCGTGGCAAAGAGGAGGGTATACGAGCTATTGTCATAATTGGGGGTATCTAGTGGGTGTGCACTGTATTCTGATAGCTCGATAATGCCATTGGGATCCACAGGGGCTTCGGACCTATGAAAGAGGCCCTCCATGGCTTTACTTTGGTAGAAGCCCATTCAGCACACCTTTCGCTTGTTTTCGATTGTCCGTCAAAACGACTCTTGAATGCAAATCCTATTCCTCCATCTCATCCCCCCCACCAGCCGGTATCCTCCCCTCATTTAACTCCTTCTCCAACCTCGAAATCTCCTGCAGGCTCTTCGCACTCCTAATCAGCGCTTCAACGCGCTTCTTCTCTTTATCTGTAAGTTTGACGCGGTAGGATTTGTCGGCGGGGCTGGCGGTGCCGTTGGCGAGGGAGGCGGAGGGGATGTCGAAGGTGCGGGATTTGATGCCCATTATCTGTAGGGGTGAGGGGGTTAATTTCATTTGGAGTATAGGAGGGAGAGGTTCGAAGATAGGAGAGGATATTGTGCAAACCTTTGAAGCAAGTGCCGAGGGTTCTGTAGCTGTGCCGAATAGCTCTTTCGCCTTTTCCCGCTCAACATCCTTGACTTTCTGATAATCGAGAAAGCGAACGGTAGGACAGCGCCATATTAACCAATACCTATAATTCTAAAACACCCACTATATCAGCACAACCTCCCCACACTACACAAAACATAGTTCATACCTCTCGTCTCGTAACCGGATTCTCCAGAAGCGACAAATGCGTAAGCTTCGGCAACTTCCCCAGCGCATCCAGATCCGCCAACTCAGCAAGATTATTCGACGTGAGTATTAGCGTTGTAAGGTTCGGCAGGTTGTTGGCAACCTGTGGGTGTATGCTGTTGACACGATTCCGTGCGAGTAGAAGTGTGTGTAATCGTGGGGAGAGAGGGAAGTTGGCTATGGCGGTTATGTCGTTGTCTGTAAAGTCGATTGCATCTTGATCCTATAGTGCTCCTACTCAGCCGATCGTATCTCAGTAAGAGGAAACCCATGAGGGAGATGTACGTGGAAGCGGGGTGTGAAGGGGGGAAGCCTACTTTGGCAGCGCCTAGATTTTCGATAGCGGGTATCTTATGGCCTGCAGTCCTCGTTTATGATATCAATTTTGCTCGCCTCGAAGTGTAGTATCTGCTCTTCTCAGCTTGTACGCACCTCTGAGATCCAGTTCGCGCTCTTTGAGGGGGTTGAGGTAGGAAAGGGAGGTTTGGATGAGTTCCGCTGTTAGCCTCATGGTTGCGGTGTGTTGTATTTGTGAAAGGCGTCTTGAGTAGAGACTTTGGTGAGAGTTTTGCTGGATGTGGGGCGAGAGTAGAGAAGTAATACAAGTAAGGATGCTCTGATAAGTCAATCGTCGACGAAGTGCATATGGGAATCGCGAGAGCGCGAGCTTCGAAAAGTAGCAAATAGATAGAACTAGGTAGGGCTGACAGAAGCTAGTTAAGATTTGGCCGAATATCAGAATCTAATCTCGTGCCTTGCCGAAACCACAATCATTTGAGGATACATTGGAGCGTGTTATAGTAAATCAATTCGTCCTTGTCCTTCGAAATCCTGATCTCAATCTTTAAGCCATAAATTAAATCATGGCAACACTACGCAAAATTACAGGTACAGCCAGTAACATGACTCTTACAGTCCACAAACTCCAAAATATAATCGGCTACAGATTCACCAACGCCGAATTCGGCTGGGAAGCTGTCCAAGCTCCCGGTTCTCTCACTCGCTTAGGTGAGCTCAATGCTCGAGGACTAGTCAGGCATAGTCGAGGGTGGCAAAGGTTACCAGATGGAAATAGGAGACTTGCGGTTTTGGGAGACACAGTATTGAAGCTGGCGCTTGTCGAGGATTGGTATCAGGGAGATGCGATTAGAGGTTAGCTGAACCGTCCCACTACCTTATCGAAAAGATAAATTGCCTCGACGCGGAAAGGGTTTGATTTTTTTCGATGCAGAACGACTCTCCCGTCTTGTCAGCGACGTAGGCTCAAACGACAATCTGGACAAACAGGGCCGCACGCGCGGCCTCGACCGATTAATCAACATCAATCCATCACAAGAACATCTCCGGATCGGAGGTTATACCCTGGCCACTACCGTAGAGGCAATCATCGGCGCCGTCTATCTAGATAGCGGCATGAGATCTGTTCCTCTAGTGATGGAGAATCTCGGCTTGATGCCGAGGGTAATACGGAAGACGGCTTCTGGTAGTAGAAGGTTCGATAAGGCTACAGGGACTGCATCCCAGGAGGGTCTGACTATAGTAAATAGTACTGCCACTTCGGACGCGAAGAAGTCTGAGCTTCCCAAAAGTGCGTCGGCGCTAGATACCAAGGAGTCTGCTCAACAATCCTGACCGAGCTATGGTTGAGGATGAGGGGCCTCTTGCTTGTCATTGTCGAATATTTGACTGGCGTTTGCCTTGTAGGACTTGGAGGGGTTTCAATTAGAATTTGTACCTCGAGCTGAACATGGGCTTGGGATGCATCTCACAATGTAAGGTACTTGCATCGTCACCATTTTAGAGCTTACATTTACTTCCGCGAACAGAGATATTCGACATGGACTTCGAAGGCTCAAGAAAACTGACGACATACTCACATTGAGTGACAGAGAGTACAGGAGCACGCAGAATCTATGAAGTGAAGTCAGGATTGGAGCAAAGTAGCGGAATCGGGGTCACATTCTACATAACCGAGCTGCAGCGAGTGGCTGGTCGGTGGTGGAAGTTTTAAAGTTGGACGTGCGATTGCCAGACTTTCAGCAGGAGAGACGCTAATTTTCTTGATGTTTAGCTCTCCAGGGGCTGTGAAGGTGGCAGGATTTCCATGACTGGAGCCGAATAAAGGGAGTTGTCGCTTTGCAAAAGCAGTACAGCAGCGGATATTCAGAGACTTGGAAGAATTGCATTGGTAATGTTGGACATAAAGTAAGTTGCCAATAGCTAATGCTTCAAAATGCTCCGAGTCTGCTCGACGCCTGAACAATGCTCCTCATGCTCCCACAACTCATCTTGTCTGTTCAATCCACCATCTCACTGAAAGACATAAACACAGCCCATTCGATCCACACTAACAGTCATCCCTACGGGACTCTCCAACAACGCAACATCCATAATGGTGTCTAAATGACTCCTTAACAGTTGCTGCTGCTGTGCACTGATGACGGTACTCCTAGGCTGCTTCACGCTTCCCTTCTTGACCCCCGGACCCGATCCAACAGCAGCATTCGCTGCGGGGGGAGTCTGCTGAGGCATCCTCTCAATATTCAGCGTCAACGAAGTGGTAGGATGCGTCGTTGAAAAGGTAGGCTGATCTTCTTCGGCGTCGAGGCCACTAACCACCATTGAGGCCTCAGGACGAGTGACGTCCCAGAAGCGGAGTTTGTTGTCAGCGCCGCCAGTGAGGAAGAAACCGTATTTGCCTTCCCACTTGTCGTCGGGAACATCAACGGCTACGACCATGGCGCGGATGCCTTTGTCATGAGTCCCATTGCCGCCGCCAGAGGGATCGATAGCTGTAGCGAATCGGCCAAGCATGCCTTCTGGCCTTTCATCATCAACATTCCACGCCTCATAGGCTTTCAGACTGTCCTTGCTGCTAGGTTTGGTCACACCAGCCCGGAAGACTTCACGACATTCCATCTTATCAATGTCCCAAATTGTGATCTCCGTTTGGCCGGTTCCACCAGCCACGCAGACACGTTTGCCACTGGTTTTGAAGGGATGAATGAGCAAGCGGTGAATTGGCGTGCCTCCGGCAAGGCCCCAGGCTTTGACGCGAAGGCGGAAACGTAAGTCCCATAGGTCGAGAACGCCATGTGAAGTGCCAAGTAGCATCCAGTCGTGCCTGTAATTTATACAGAAGCAGGTCGGCGTCCCGTGGTGCACTGGATTGTTGAACGAGTACAAGATTGTCATATTTCGAAGATCCAGCGCAATGATCCTCGACGTGTTTGTTGCCACTAGTAATACCGAGTTTGTTTCCAACTTAGAGTGCTCCAACCACACAGCATATTCGCCCTGGGCCAGCTGATACTTTCGCATAACTTTGAGCCTGCCATACTTTGAGGCATCGCTTACCAGAGTGTAGTCAACCTTCACGATATTGATGCTGCCATCCGTTGCACCACTGACGAAGGTATGGGTGTTCTCAACAAAGCATAGGCACTTGACTTTGACCCCTTCGCCATGAATGTGTGTTTGCCTTGATCGATGAGCGAGGTTGCGCTCCAGCCTCAAAGTGTCCCATACTTTGACGGTGCCATCATCCGATCCTGTAATGAAGAAAACATGATCTGGTGAAGGTATGACCCTGTTGATCGGGCCTGTATGCTCACCAAATGTTGCAATGAGCGTTCCTTCGGGTCTCCAAGGCTTGTCAATTCCATGAGCATCCGATTTCCTCACCAAATGTCGCTTGCTGCTGACTGGTGTGACTAAAGGTCCAAAATCGTGAACATCGTGTGGGTAGTTTTCTGAGGCGAGAGAGTCAAGTAGTCTTAACACACTAGGATCGTTTCCATCATAAGTGTGTCCAGCATGTTGTGGATTGGTTGTGTCCCGCTTCTCATCCGTCTCAGTCCGCTTGTCGTGAGATCGACCTTCTGATGGCTCCCGAGAAAACGGACCATCCACCTTGCCAAAAGCATTCGCTGAAGTTGTGCTTGTTTCAGCTACCGTTCTAGGGGTATCTCTTCGGTTGAGTAGATTGATAGCACTGGACATGTGTTTGACAGCCCCATTGCGCCCATCCCCGGTTCTCAAAGAATCCGTTGGGGTGAGCGTGCCATCACTTGGAGCGTTATCGGCTGTGTCAGCCGATTGCCTCCGTGTTTCACCGTCGGAGCTAACAGTAGGTCTGAGACGATCACGTGGTGACGTGGACAAAGGTGAGGTGAGATTCGGAGACCCGCGTCTCGAAGCGCCTTGAACGGGTCGTGCATGGAGAGTCCCATTTAGCCTTTCTTTTCTGGCATTTGCATATGATTTCTTTCGTTGCGAGAGGGGATCATCAATGGTGGAGGAAGCATCTAGTAAAGCGTCGGCGATAGTATGAGGTACGGAGCCACGACCGCTCTTAGCTGAAGAAGAGCGATGTTCGCCGCCTGACGCTCGGCGGCGAGACTTGGGTTTTCTTCTTTGTGTTTCGAAGAAGATCGTCTGAGGGGTAACGTTCATTTCCTTGAGGCTGAGTTTGCTGTTCAGAGGTGACAGTGCGCTATCAGGATCGACCTTTGGTCGCTTGTGCGCAGTACGCCATATGTATTCTCTTAAGGCCAACAATTTGAACTCGTCTTCGGAGCTCATGTTGTTATTTCGTAACCTCTTGATCCATTGCTCATCCTCACTATTCTTGGTGACCTTACTAAGTGCATTAGGCCGTAGATCCTTGGAAGATATAGTCGGCAGCGTTTGCTCAGGCGAGGCAAAAGAAAAGGTCCTCTGTTGCTGAATGGTCTTCCAAAAGAGACCCCCTTCAGCCTTTAATGCCCATGTCTCGGCCACTTCGAGGATGCTTCGACGTAAAGGACGCTTTAGCGCGTCGAGTATGCTCACTTCTGCATAATCGGTGACGGAAGACTTGAGGTATGGCTGTACCAATGGTGAAACAATGCAGTAGAGGTCTGCTGTCGAGAGATACCGAGTGGCAGTAGACACAAAATGCGCAGCGGCTTCTCGTATCCAAACATTGGGGTGCACCATGAATCGAGCAACAATGTCTACCATCTCCCAAGTCTTCGACCGCTGGAAGAGGCCAAGCTCCGCCATGCTAGCAAATGATGAGAGGACTTTCTCAACTACAAATTCTTCTGGGTCCGTCAAGGCTTGGATCATCAGAGGCAGGATGAACTCCTCGAGACTGGTACCGCCCACGAATGTGGCAACTCCAACGATTGTCTGGAAGAAAGCGCATTTCAAGGTCCAGTCTCTGTCGTTCAGATAAGTGTTAAGATGACTGAGGATAACATCGTTTGCTTTCGAGCTTCCAAAGAACACGCATAAGCTTGACACGGAACCCAGAAAAGCACGTCTCACAGAGGCATCACTGTCGGTCAACAAGGCTTTCGTGTGCGTCTCAAAGTGCTCTAGTAGGTCCTGCTTCGCGACATCGAACGAGTTCTGATAAGTCAGATCCGTAGCAGTGCCGTCTTCAGCCTCAGGATCGACACTGGGTACCGATCCATCGGCGCGAAGAGCTTGTAACATGTCTAGGATCTTTGAAGAGCTGTGTGCCAGCGTGGCCAGGCATGAGGCATAGGTGGCTCGAAGGAGCGGACTTGCTTTAGCACCGGGCCCCCCAATAAATTGTTGCAGCCGAGGGCGAATGTATTCTGTATAGACATAGGCGTTGACGGGAGAGACTACCGTGATTAGAGCAAGCTATTGAACGTCAGTGGTCGACATTTTGTATGCAGAATGGAGCGGCTAACCAGCTGAGTCAAAATTCTGAGCGCAGCAACTTTGACAATATCGGCACGGTCATTCAGGAGCGACACTACATATGGGAGCACGCGATCAAGCTTCGCTTCGTCCGTGATCCTTTCGGCGAATGCTAGCATAAGATCACAAGCTCGAACTCTAGCGGTAGATCTTGCAGTATTTCTCAAAGACGATACAACCAGCGTTAGGAAAATCAAGGATCCGTCATCTACAGGACGCCTGCCCACAGTAGTAGCCTTGTGTCTATTGTTTGGTATGTCGATTTGAACAGGTATGAGTCCCTCTGAAGCCATAGACTGATCCGAATGCGTGTTCTCTTGACCCTTCTCATTTTCATAGCCCAGAAAATAAGAGATCTTGTCGAAGTCGTAGAAAACCCTGTCAATCCGATCATCGGCTTCACCAAAATTCGCGGTCTCTGGCAGCACTGGTGAGCGGCCAGAGGATGGATCGGTGACCAAGCCCATATACTGATGAAGGAAGCTGTAGAAATACTCTGGAAAAGCTTTTCGGCGCCAGAAATTCAGGTATTCCTCAGCTGAATATCTTGATTCAGGCTCTAGTTGAATCATGTGGCTGACAAGCTCACGCACATCTTTGTCCTGGAGCTTGCTGAGATAACCATATTGCGGATCGTATTCGCCTTTCCTGTATTTGTACAACTGGCTTAAAGAAAATATGGGAGCCTCTAGAAAAAGCTCAGCAATTACACAGCCGACACTGAAGATATCCATAGCCCATGTAACTCCCCGCCCGTCATCCTTGTCGTCTACTCCGAGGAACCTTTCTGGAGCAAGATAGCAAGTCCTTCTGCCCGAGGTGTCAAAGTAATAGGAAAAGTCCGCCGGGTTGTCCTCAGGGAGGTACGTCTTTTTGAAGGATGATGAATAGTCCGTCAGGTACAACCAATTCCACGAGGTGACCAGAACGTTCTCGGTCTTGATATCGCCATGGTATACATTGCGGGCATGAGAGTCTCGTAGAGCGCAGAGAAGCTGGTATGCAAGCCATTTCTTCTCGATGTCTTCCAGGAATGGGCGCGTGCTTTCAGAATTAGCTGAGTAGGCGGGATATCATAGTGGGACGAACCTCATGCGGTCGTACAGCGAGCTGTAGAAGTACTGTCTGACTAGGTACCCGTTTGCACTGGTCTCAAATATACGTTGGTAGCCAAGGGCATTCGGGACATCGTTGAGTTTGTCACGCTCTGCTGCGACGGCCGTTAGCCATGCTCATCCACGAAAGCGCCGGCACGTCACCTACTCACACCGGATATCTCTAACGTACTTTCCCAGGTCCAGTGAGGGGTACGGTTTCATCACCAGCTTAACGACCACAAGGCCATGCTGATTTCTCGCTCGGACGCTCTTCATAAAGCGGGCTGTCCCCAGTGGCTTCTCATACGTAAGGTCCGAGAGCTCAGGCACATCGATCCCTGCGGACCCCGCTGACACGGTTGCCAGCGAGTATGTTTGGCCCATCTCTGGAGCTGTCTAATGTCACCGTGTTTGGGCTGGTGAATTGTCTAGTCTCCGCATTGTTGGCATGGCTTGCGGCGTCTCACCGCTTACATTGGAAGAGAGTTGGAAGTTCTGTCAGCATATCATATATCTGGTTTTGGCGAATGCGATGACATGCTATTTTCGTGGTAGCTCTGGAGAACATAGCTGCCTGGTATTGATATATACTACGGGTAGGTCGATAGGTTCTTATGACCAGGACCTTGATCTCGTGCCAATCTTGTACAGCGCTTCCTACAGCATACACTGACTGCGAGATGATCTTGGAGATTCCTAGACGTTCCCAGTTGCGAAATCGAGAGCCAGTTAGCATGTGTGCGCAGTTGGTATGCACGAGCTGTTCCATAGCTGAACGCATCGTGCAAAGATTTCATGAGTTCTATTCTTCCATATTATTTCATGCTGTCTATATCACATCATAGCCAATGCAGTGTAGTGGACCTCCTCGACAGGCCTTCATCTGGCACTCTGCCTTCCCGTCCACCATCCGTCTAAGTCTTAGGCCCAAAGGCGCCTTTCTTCTTCAAAATCTCTTCTTCCTCAGCTTGAATTTCAGCGTCAATCTTTGCACCCTTCGAAGGTTCATTGCCATGATTTCTAGCCTGGACAGGTTGTGCTTTGTCAGCGGTGGACGTTTCCCAGGCCGGAGGAATTCATGGGAAAGGAGAGTGAACCATACTGGCAGTGTGGGATCTTTCTTATACTCTTCTGCCTCTTTGCTCTGAGGTTCGGGCTCATTCTGGCGCTTTGGGATGGTCAGCTATGAAGGCAGGTTCCTGGGATGAGCTCAGATACCTTCTCCTCACGAGCGAGCTTGTTTGCAATTGTTCTCTGATCCTCTGGTTACACACAGTCAGCATCCTGATTCACCTGAACGAGCTTTATGGTATTCACTATTCACATACTAGAGTCATTGGCCAGATGGCTGTTTGGCTGCCCCTCCTTGTATCTCTCTGCATCATTTATCTCTGAGTCTTTCATGTTACGCTGATCGCCCGCCTCGTACACTCCACGCCCACCGACATTAGAAGTTCCGCTCATGTTTGCCGCTTCTAGGAGTATGGCGGTGTTGGGCTTAGGTTCCAGTGTATCTATCAAAGTTGTGTATCTTGTAGAACTAGTTGGTGCAAGCATCGACTTTAGGTGGGAAAATGCCATGACGTATGCTGCGCGTCTAAATTTACGCGCACCACAACACGAATTGCATGATCTCATGTGTTTTTCAACACGTCAGGTCTAGCAAATATTGAGAAACAATGGCACTGGGAGTAGAAGTCAATATTAGAGGTTTCTAATGAGGTGTATACTCTTTCCAAGAGCTATGCGGTGGGACGAAGCCACCATGCTACTTGACTAATTTCCTTGTAGGTGAGGATTAGAGGTACCGGGCCAGCATTGCAGCCATGAAGCGCTCTACGGTATTAACCTACCATATACTTGCAGGTGCTTCGCAAATTTTGAGCTAGACTTTGCTTCCAAAGACCATAGGAGTGTACAATCGTTGGTTGACTAAGGCTTCATGTCAACCATCAATTGAGATATTCGAACTGAGAGCCGGCCAAAAGGTTCGTGTTCTGAGCTCGGTTGGACAAGAAGTACGAGATTGAGCGCGAGCGATGACGAGAAGCGTGGAAAGAATGATATTGAAGATAGGTTGTGTCCATGGTTGAAGGCCTCATTTGTCGTCTACATGTCGAAGTCTATGGGTATCGTCACAAGCGTCTATGAACAACATTACCACCCATGAATGAATATCCGATCTTTTCCCTGAAGTTATTCCATCTCAATTGTGCCTTATGAATCGTTAGCATTTTCCGGTCTTGTACTATCGGATGGGCTCTTACCTGGCGGTTTGCTTGTGATATCGTACAACACCCTGGTGATCCCCTCCACCTCATTGGTGATTCTGCTTGACACCCTGTCAAGGAAGGTGCGGTTCTCGATATCGAAATGAGTCCTCACAGCGGTCATGAAGTCAGTCGTTTCGACCTGGGTGACTCTTAGTTACCACACGAATGTGTAGGTTTCTGAAAGTGGACACTTACAGCTCTTAGGCTGATGATCTGTCCATATTCGCGTTTATCTCCCATTACACCGACAGCTCTGACCGGCAACAAAGCCGCAAAGGCTTGGCTTGTTTTGCGGTATAAGTCATTTGCTATGAGCTCATCTATGAATATTTTGTCGGCTTGACGAGCGATCCGCAACTGAGATTCAGTGACCTCTCCAAGCACCCTTACGGCTAAACCTGGCCCTGTACGTGGATTAGACTGTTGCCGTAGCTTGTGGAAAGATGAGGCATACCTGGGAAAGGGTGTCTCCACACAAGGTCCTCTGGTATACCAAGTTTTGTCCCCTAGAACATGGTGAATAAGGCCTCTAGGTTGTTTTCGCTGGTACTGACCAGTATCCGGACTTCGTCTTTGAACAGCTCCCTTAGCGGTTCGATGAGCTTTAGACGCATTGCTGCGGGTAGACCACCAACATTGTGGTGAGATTTAATGGTTTCGCTAGGGCCTAAAGGGCGTAAGCAGGGCTTCAATTTCAAACATTTCGGTAAATCCAGCTTACCTTTAAAGGAGAGTGACTCAATCACATCGGGATACTGCTCGTATCAGTAAGCTTAGCGGGTGTCATAATTCTATGTACGTACCAGTGTGCCTTGGAGAAGCCATTCAATGTCGCCAGCATTGGGGGAGTTCGCGGCCGCTGCTTCCACTTTGTGGGCTTCCTCCTGAAAAACCTCGATGAAGTTACGGCCAATGATCTTTCTCTTCTGTTCCGGATCGGTAATTCCCTTCAACTCCCCAAGGAAGCGCTGGCCTGCATCTACGACTGTCAATTGTATACCGAGGTGCTTTGTCAAGGTCTTATGCACAGTTTTGGCTTCATCTTGACGCAACAAGCCATTATCGACCTGCAAAGCCTTAGTATTTTACAGGGTCTTTGGGTATTTTGCTTACCAGAACAGCATGGAATCGGCCCCCGATAGCTTCGTTCATAAGCTTGGCAGCCACCTATCAAGGTTTTAACGCCAGAACTCGTGCGTATTGCATTGTCACACCACATACTGTACTGTCCACTCCTCCACTCACAGCACCAATAACTTGGCCTTTCTCACCAACGAGCGATCTTATACGCGCGATCTCTTTCCTCTTAAATTCCTGCATTGTCCAATGTTGTCTGGCGGTGCAGATCTCCACTGCAAAATTCCTTAGCAGCTCAGTCCCTTTGGGAGTGTGGGAAACCTCGGGATGGAATCTTTCAATCATCAGAGACGGTATTCGATCGGGAAAATAACCATAGGACACTCACTGAATGCCATAGTATGGTTTTGTATCGTGAACAATACCAGCAAAGGGCGCGTTGGGAGTATCTGCGATGACCGTGAAAGATGCTGGGATATGTGATAGCTTGTCGCCTGTATGAACAACTTGAGCGGTCATTGTTTTGATCTTTAATAGATAGTCAATTACCATGAGACATCCAGACATCCAAGTCATTGCCAAGGCCCTGGAACAGCTTATCTAAATGGTCTGCTTCACCCTTATGTTTCTCGATTTTCAATTTAGCATGGCCGTATTCACGCTTCTCGCCAGCAAGCACATTTTCGTTGTTGTGGTGCCATGCAATTTCTTGTAAGCCATAACATATGCCTAAGATCGGGACATTTAGTTGAGAGAGTTGAGCCCAATTCACATGCGGTGCGCCCTTTTCGTAAACAGAGTACTGGATATGTCCACATCTAGTAAGTTGGTAACCTAAAAGTCTGTTCAAGAGCTACTTACGGGACCCCCAGAAAGTATGATGCCTGTAGTGTTTAAGCAAACTCAAAAGCAAAACGTTGGGCATCTGACCAACCTTTTGGCTTCCATGAAAGGTCAAGGATCTTAGCTGTGCATGGTAGAAGCTCTGAGTAGATCTGGAGGTCTACACTTTTTAGACTCATGCTTACGATATGTATAGACTGAAGGTTGATTTACCACGTAGACGTCTCGTAATCAAGTGTGAGTACCTATCTGTAGGTCAACTCTGCAGGTCCTGCGCCTTCCTAGCGTTGCACTGACTGGGAACCGAAGTCAAGAACCAGCTAATGTGCTATCAGCAAGAAACATTTCCCGCGTATTGTTCTACGTACAAGTGTGTCAAAGGTCGAACTAGGTGGTGCCGTGGCCGGCTCACCACTTGTTTCCATGTTCTAGATCCAGAAAGAATTGGTAGAGCTGAACGCAATAAGTTCATACTAAAGAGAAGAAATGTCACGAAGATTTCGTGTCTTTGGAGGGCTTCAACCCTTATCGATTGCATAAGGCTGCGGGCAAGATCGCGTGAGAAGGCAATTTTTCCCGAGTGCTCTTCTCCACAGGCAGGTCGTGCTTCGAACGTACCAACAGGCTTGACAATTCACAATGGCGAAGCGAAAGGAGATAATAGACGAATGTATGAAAGAGCAAGAGTCTGCAGAAAGCAGCTCCGACGAAAGCAGCAGCGAAGATGTACGCAACATTGAACAGTATCTCCAACCAAAGCTAATCTAATTGGCAGGACACAGATATGCTAGACGTCGAATTCGAATGGTTTGATCCACAGCCCGAGCACGACTTCCATGGCCTGAAGACTCTCCTACGGCAACTGTTCGATGTTGATGCACAGTCCTTCGATCTTAGTGCTCTCACAGACCTAATACTGGCGCAACCTCTATTAGGGTCTACTGTCAAAGTGGAGGGCAATGAGAGCGATCCTTATGCTTTCCTTACCGTGCTCAACACGCATGAACATAAGGTAATCGGTGCATTCAACTTCGGGCGAACGCTGTCCTGACATGAGCTCAAGGACAAACCCATCATCCAACAGTTGACCCGATACATCGAATCACAATGCAAGCAGAATACCGACCTCTCGCAGCTCGGAACATTCCTGACACCCTCAAATGAAACTCGGGTTGGCCTTGTGCTTACTGAAAGATTGATCAATATCCCCTCCGAGGTGGTGCCACCAATGTACAAGATGCTATTAGAGGAAATTTCGTGGGCAATTGAGGAGAAGGAACCATACAATTTCACTCACTACCTAATCTTCTCGAAAACCTACCGAGAAGTCGCATCAGCTTTGGATGAAGAGGACACACCTAAGGCAAAGAAGCACAAGAAAGCTGCCAAGAAAGGGTCCTCAGAAATGTTCTATTTTCACCCTGAGGATGAGGTTCTGCAGAGACACGCTGTGGCTTCTGGGAGCTTTGGCTATTTGAAGGAGGCCGCAGGATCGGATTCCAAGAGGACCTTTCAAGAGCTTGGTGTCAAGCCAGAAGGACACATGATATTAATAGAGGCTGCTAAATTCGAAGGAGCCGTCAAAGCTCTTCAGGAATACTTCAATCAAAGCTAATAACTCTATTCTTTTTCTATGGCAAGAACTCCTATAAGCATTGACGCAACCTATGGCGCTCTACTCCCACTCCGTGCCCTTGAGTCGTTGCATCAGGTACTCCACTTCCACCACCTTTGTTAGTGGTATCACAGTTTCCTGATCAAATTAATAGCTGAAATTGATAGCGTCTTACCGTAATGATGGGGGACGACGTGCTTACCTCATACATCGCTACCACGGCATCTACGTTAATCTTCCCCTCGCCTTCAGCACCAATACTCGGATCAGTGCCGTACGTCCTTGCCTTCAACCGGAGTCGTTCCAGTACTTTCTTTTCAACCTTGGCATTGGTGATAGCTGCATCGATTTCCCCACGATTTTCGTCTCGTATCAACTTTACGAATCTATCCGTTTCTTGCTGGAACTTCGATTCGGCGACGAACTTGCCAAAGTGAATTCTGCGAGACAGGGCTTGGAGACATGCTACATCACAGGTTGCAGCGGACCCATAATTTTCTTGCTTCTCGCCACGATCTTCTCGTCCAAATTCTCTACAAACCCGCGGCAGAATGACCTCGATGTACTTCCGTTTGATCTCCAGGTTGACATTGACATTGTTGGCATGCAAGATCTTGGGATAGTCTAGGGGCTGGAGGATTGGCTTCTGAACGGCATCGGGAAAGAATGCATATTCATCCGGTGATTCATAGCGGCGCACAAGCGACTGGAGGCGTTCTTGCTCCCTGAGCATCCAATCAAACAAGCTCAGGTCGCTGCCTGGGATTTGGACCCCGCCTGGTACGTAGATAGTCGGGTTCAGTGGAAATTGGACGCGCTCTATGAGATGAAATGTTATCGTATCCTCAAGTCGTCTGTGCTTTGTCAGCTAGCCCGGGTCACTCGATCATTCTGTAGTAGTCCATACACCAGTTGAAAGCGGATGTTGGCTAAGTCCAATGCTTTTGACGCATCAGAGAGGTCAATTGCAGTGTCCATAACTTCAAAGACTATTCGTCGCCACGTTTGCAGAAAGAGAAAGCTTTCAGACAGCGAGATAAATAAGTCAAAGGTAGTGTGACAAACACTATGCAGGTCAGACTTCCAAGGCTCCTGTGAAGCACACCGCACCTTCCGGCGGAGACGCAAGCATCCGCGAACGACTCCGCAGAGTTATGTCCAAATGCCCAGCGTCCGACCCTGCATGGTACAAAGGAGAGTCTAATCACAGAAGAGACGAATGAACAAGCTGCTGCCCGAGATCATGGCACAATGCCAGCTAGTTGAACGGAATCGATCGAGAATGACGATTTCGGTAGGTTGACTTCTCAGCCCTATAAACCGGCATTTAGTTCTACATTCGCCGTCATCAGATGCTCAACGTGCTCGTGTGCATCAACAAGGTACATTAACAAAAGGCATATGAGCTATACACTTGGAACTACTCAAGATATATGGTCTACGGATATGCAGCCAATATAAGATTGGATCACGCCGAGGTGCTTGCGGAATGGCAGGCCGAGATAATTCCCCAGCAGCGCGTCACCAGCGGACTGCGTCTGAAGAAAGCGGCATGCTGGGAACCACCTTGACTGTAAGAGCCTCCAAAGTCGTGCAATACGTAGTCCTAATTCTATCAGACTCGAAATATCGAAGCTTTCGGGCGAAAAGTTACCACGACAGCCAGCCATCTGATAGGCGACCCAAGCAGCAGCATCCACTATCAACATGCCATGAACGAGCTACAGAAAGAGCTACGACGCCCAGGCATACAACAGAGGGTTTTCTCCTATGCCAAAGCTTCCCCCACTGAATTGGTCCGTTCCAAACTCTCAACATCCGAGATTCAACACCGGGCACTCACATATCTCCCGGACGAAATGTTGGCGAACATTCCGGAAGATGAGAACGTCTACTCGCTTTTTCAGGGCTTCCAGGCGACGCTACCAGAGGAAGAAAGTTCCGAACACAGGAAAAAACAAAGGCGGCGCAATTTGAAGGGCCAGAAGCTCCTAGAGGGGGTTGATGATGACGAGCCAGCTACCCCACTAGAAAAGTTGAAAAAGGAAAGAGAGAAGTTGAATCACAAGCTTGAGATGATGAGTGTCCGGAAGAACATGTGCTCGTCAGAAATCAGGGAGATAGACAACAAGATCTCGAATCTGAACACCATGCGCAAAATCGTTCTGGATAGGCTCGGAGATCTAGAGCAGGACGAAGTACAGATGGAGCAAGATCTTCTCGAAGCAGATAACAAGCTCGAAGATATGTTAGAAGAACTGGACGATGCCGCAACACTTAATCCCACAGCTACACCGCCTACCGAAATCGATGTGGAAACAGAGATCACAGAGGAAGAAACGTCCTTTATGTCCGCATCCATCTACGAAAAGATCCCATCTCCAAAAACCAAACGTCACAAGCCTTCCCGCCGGAAATCCATGCCCATAAGACACGAGCACTTTGAAGCTGGCTCGGCCATTAAAGAGTTCCAAGCTCACAACGACATGATCACAGCCCTCGACTTCGATGCCCCTTTCGGCACCATGGTTACATCAGCCCTAGACGACACAGTCCGCGTCTGGGATCTGAACCTTGGCCGGTGCATAGGTCTCTTAGAAGGCCACCAAGCCTCTGTCCGCTGTCTACAAGTCGAAGACAACATCGTAGCCACCGGCTCCATGGACGCATCTATCCGTCTGTGGGATCTCAACCAAGCAGAATATTCGACCCGCCTCGACAGCACCAAGGAGGAGGAAGTAGAAGAAGACGGCCTTGCTCCCGAAGACCCCAACAAAGCGCCGCAACCCCCGCAAACATCAAGCATGGAAGCCTGTCCCCTCTTCTCTCTCGAAGCCCACGTCGCTGAAGTGACCGCATTACATTTCCGCGGCGATACCCTCGTTTCAGGCTCCGCAGACAAGACGCTCCGCCAATGGGACCTCGTCAAAGGCCGATGCGTTCAGACTCTTGATGTTCTTTGGGCAGCAGCTCAAGCATCGGCGACCATCAATAGCAGCAACACCAATGAGGGGCAATGGCGCACCGCAGGCCGCTTACCAGATGCATCGGCGGATTTTGTAGGCGCGTTACAATGCTTTGATGCAGCACTGGCATGTGGGACAGCGGATGGGATGGTTCGACTGTGGGATCTGCGGAGCGGACAGGTACATAGGAGTCTAGTAGGGCATACGGGGCCCGTGACATGCCTCCAATTCGACGACGTGCACTTAGTGACTGGGAGTCTAGACCGAAGTATACGAGTAAGTCCATTCACTCCCCACCCAAAAAGCGTACATCTGCTAATTGACCGATTCAGATATGGGATCTCCGCACCGGCTCCATCCACGACGCCTACGCCTATGACAACCCAATAACAAGCATGATGTTCGACTCGCGCCGCATCGTCGCCGCAGCAGGCGAGCCCGTAGCCAAAATCTACGACAAAACAGATGGCCGGCATTGGGATTGCGGCGCTGGTATGCATGCTGAGGAGGAGGGAAGGAGCCCGGCTAGTGTGGAGAGGGTAAGGGTTAAGGATGGGTATTTGACTGAGGGGAGGAAGGATGGGGTTGTGGGGATTTGGACGTGTTAGTGTAGTAAAGTAGATGGTTTTGGTTTGTAGAATATGTATATAGGTTGAGTGATATCTGCAATGAACGGGGTGAATGTTTCAAGTTTGAGTAAAGACCACTTTTTCTAACGTTGAGTACCTGGTGATAGCTCATTTAGTTATGGATTGGTATGTCTGTGATTACTATCGGCCCTATCTGCTTCCATTATTCTCGTGGCACGAAATGGGTATGTGGCCTTGCGTCAAACTTCCAGATCTTGAGAGAAAAAGAGTCTTTACACTATCTTTGTGCACGAAAACAGACCATTATAGCGAAAAGTCCTGTAATGGTGATTCCTTCTATATCCAAGCATCTTATAGCAGAGAGGTGCGTAGAAGAGGCCCTTAGAATATGGAGGTGAAGATATTGCATCTACAAGTCCTGCGAGGTTGAGATGCTGAGATTATTACCGTTGGGTTCCTTCCATGTCCGACTCGGATATGAAGAAGTGGTGAGTACCTCTTCGATGCTCGCTTCTCCTTGCAGGATTGAAGTGCCGGAGCCATGCACCGTAGGATATTTTGTTGGTAGGCGATGTATCCAGATCGAAGGAAAGGCTGAAGAAGCTGTGTAGTTTGGTCGAGGACCTGACTTCGATCCGCAGCTTAGACTCTCAGCCTTGAGGAATGCGGTTGTCCTTCACTATAATAGTGTTCTACCTATCAAGGAAATATGCAGGTAAACGTGAAAGTTTGGGGAGCTATTTAACTTTATATATATCATATATATTGAAGTGAAATCTCCTTAGTAGGAGGGTAGATTTGACCAGGGTAGATAAAAGCATTGGAAGCGCGGGGTGCCGCCTGGGGCTCGAGATGTCAAAGCTTTGACTAGGTACCTTGCTGCCGCAAAAGCCATCTACAGCCAATGGCCTTAGTCATTCTTCTCACTTGGATCGGCCCCGGTGGCTGTGTCCAATGACTCTTGATACGTGTTGCCAGGTCGCTCGCCCCAAAACACGAGTTTGCCTTGGTCTGACGTGATGCCGTGGCATGGTGGTTACCTTATCGTCCTATTGCTTTCACGTTGAGCGAGCCGACTCTTACCACACTTATCGATTAGGGAAGCGCATACTACAATCCTTCCACGTGTACGGCCACTCTTGGTCGACCTTCTCCATAAGCGTAGTATGGGGTTGAACTCCTGCAACATGCCCACGGACATTGCCGGGTGTAGTCCGAGTGCTGACACCAGCTCACAACATAGACACCATGAGTGCGACATCGGCTCAAGTGTCTTGATCTGCGGTGAGATACGCTAGCAGGCGCCTCAACCCGATTTCAATCAATGGACATCTTGGCGTAGACTCAGCCGTCGGCATCTCTTTCCAAGAAAGTGGGATCACTGGCGATCCTCCTCTCAAACTTGGACCACCAATCTTGAAAACTTTTCAAAGGAACCACCTCTTGTCCTCCTTGGCCAGTATTGCCAGCAAAGCTAGCCAGGAAATTGAAAGCGTTTTGTATGATGCGTTGTGCTAAGACCTTGGTTGACAGCGGTGTAGGCTTTTGCTGGCCTTTTGCTAGTACAAGCGCTATCGATGAAGATGCCTGGGTAGCCTTCAAGGCTTCCAGTTGTGATGTTATCGAAACAGCAGGTTCAATTGAAATGCCCACTGTGACCTCTCCAGTGGCGGCTGTGCCGTTGCTCGTAGTCAAGGTCTGGTCATCATCCGTCATCTCATCCTCTACAGAGCCATTGCCACCTAATACAGTCTCACGGCTCCCGCTGACACGAAATATTGCGCTTTGTTTCTCTGTGCCAATTGCCCCTAAGAGCTTGAATTCCGAAGCACCAGGGAGTTGCAGATAGACACCGGCTAAACTGCCATCTGGCAGTGTGGTCCCGGGCAAAAGGAAGATCACGATATGAGTGAAGGAGGGCATAGAAGGGAAGGCGAATGCGTACTGGGTGGGCGACACAACGGCAGGGTTGGCGAGCACAGCCCGTGAAGGGAGGATGAGTCCGAAGGGTGGCGTTGTGGCCATTCCTGTACAACCGTTGGCTATAGCTGATATCTCCGCGAATCGTACGTGTAACGCTTGTGTGCGACCCAACGGTATAGAGATACAAGGTTGAGAAGGGGAGTATTCAGGTGCTCGAGAAAACTATGTGCGAGGAGCGGAGGAAGCTGCGGAGATGGGAGTGCTTGGCACGGCTTATCGATAAGCTTCATGTGCGAAGATCCATTTCTAAAGGATGACGTCCCGCAGCAGCAGGCCAGTGAGGCACCTTCTATGGCCGAGTATGGTCGAGTATATAAGTAGACGAGACTCAATGGTTGATATGGCAATTGAATCTCTCATTTTCCCAAATCCTGAAAGAGCTGTGACTGCGAGATCTTCAAGGTCAATATGAAATCGAACCTTGACCTCATTAACGAAACCGACAAGTAAATTGTCCCCAACGTTCGTCAACTTGTTGTACTAAGATTATGCAGCTTCCCGTATTACGAGGACAACCCGGAGAAGTACGCCGGATTTCGTTCATCCTACTGGAATTTCCATCTCCGTGGAGGGTTTGGACCTCATGGCTACATGCCCCAATATGTGTTCAAGAGATTCGCCGAAATGCCCTGGGTCAACGCTTGGGACATCGACACTGAAAGAAAGACTTTGACACCGGGTCCTGGTCGCGAAGAGGATATTATTCGACAAGAATTGGAACAAGCCAAGAAGAAGGGAGTATTCGAAGTGCTGAAGACTGGCTGGCGAAATGAGCTATACCCAATATATGGACACAATAACCCTTCAGAGAAGACCATTAGCATGGAGCGTGCAGGAAGTGCCTTGTTTGGGATAAACAGCTATGGCGTGCACATGACTGTCTATGTCAATACACCAGAAGGGATGAAAATATGGGTGCCGAGAAGAGCCAAGAATAAACAGACATATGGTGGCTATTTGGACAACACCGTTGCAGGCGGTCTGAGCACAGGAGAACAGCCATTCGAGTGCATGATAAGAGAGTGCGCCGAAGAAGCCTCATTCCCCGAAAACCTTGTCCGGTCTAACGCCAAACCATGTGGGACCGTCTCATACATTCACATCAGGGACGAGAGAGCAGGCGGAGAAACGGGACTGGTCCAGCCGGAGTGCCAGCATGTCTATGATATGGAGATTGGTGCCGATGTGATACCTAAGCCCTGCGACAACGAAGTCGAGGACTTCTATCTGTGGACGGTGCAGCAGGTGCAGGAAGCGCTAGCGGAGGGGCACTTTAAGCCGAACTGCGCCTTGGTGCTGTTGGATTTCTTTGTCCGGCATGGGATCTTGGCGGGCGAGAACGAGCCGGATTATATTGAGATTGTTTCCAGGCTGCATAGGAAGTTGCCATTCCCAACTTCATAGAGTTTGAGGGTGTCCATGCATTCGAAGTCGTTCATAGATAGCACTTGCCCCAACGGCAAAGTAGCATGCAATCGATTCCACTGGTATCTCTTCGACTCCTGCAATGTCCGCTAAACGACCAACTTTTTCTGCCTCCACTCATTTCTTCATGCAAAGGTAGACGTAATCGATCCTCAAAGGTGTAAGATTCTTGTACGGTCCTTCCATATAGAGCAGCAGTCCCCCGAAGCTCACGAAAACTTTTCTGTAACACCCAACCATTAGCCCTCGGACCTCCATATCCAGTCCACAGACGCAAAATGCACTCACATATTCTCATCATCCCCCTCCTCAAACCGATAAATTTTCCCATGACAAACATAATCATACCCATCCGCCATACTACTCTCCCCCATCCCAATATCCCTCCAACCCTTCCCATCATCCTTACTCCCATCAATACTCAACGTACTCGCAAGCAGAATTTGTAACCGATCGCCATTCTGGCACGGGAAAAGTTCGCTGTTGACGTCTAGGGTGAGGGTCGTTTCGCCGCCTTCGTTGTGCGCTGTGAGACGGGCGACGCGGTCGTATTTTTGGGCGTTGATGTCTGTTACTGTGAAGGTGTCGGAGAAGAGGGATGCGTCGCCCATGGTTGTGGGGGGGTGAATGGTGTGAGGAGTTGGGAGGTGGGTGTGAGAATGGTAGAAGGAATAAAGAACTCAGGTTAGCTTCTCAAGGAATTCGAGGCTGTGGAATTTGAAGTTGAAAGTCTTGGCATAGCCTCGGTACGGTGTTCACATCAAATATTTTGAACTTTTATTTTGAAAACCTACCCCACCACATTTGTAATTATTAATAATCTAATAACTACACTACTACCAGCGAGCTAATTATCTACAGCGTATATAATATAGCTTATCTAATAGTACTCTATTAAATTCCTACGTCTTATCCTTATAGCGCCGCCTATAATTAACTTAGACTCCTACTAAGAATAGATCCTTAATACCTATAATAGAGGTACTACTACGGGGAATATCCTTATCGAATTATATAAGTACTACCCTATAGTTAGTCTAAAGATACTATAAAGACGCCTAACTAGTTAGGGCGCGAAGAAATATATTATATATAAGTATTAAGTATTACGTATATATATATAGGTTTCGCTACTTACTAGTATCTATATATTATAGCCTATATCCGACTCGGACTAGGTCCGGTTCGACTCGTATCTAACTTAGCTAGGTCTAACGCTAGGCTCTTTTAGCCTTAGCGTCTACTAAGCTACGTCCCTAATATATTATATACGCGCTCTATATATATAGCTTTCCTTCCTTAGTTTAGTTCTTCTAGTTAAATACTATCTATATTAACTTACTTTATATAATCACCTAATATTAGAACTAAACTCTACTTACTATATTTTAGGGATCTTTAGAAATTAGTTCTACTACTACTCTATTACTAAGTAATATAATTATATCTATTACTTAATAAGATGGCGACGACGACGAGTACGACGGGCGAGTAGGCCTACTAGGCTAGACGAGCGATTATACTAGGTTACGAACCTAGTAAAATAATATAAGATAGAGGGAGAGGAGAGAAGGGGGTTATTAGTAGCGAAGGTAGATAGGGTATATATCCTAATATAATAATAGAGCGATAGTAATAGTAGTAGAAGCCTACTAAAGGACTATAAAGCCCTTAGGGTAGAGAAAGAACTAATAAAAGAGCGTAGTATATAAAGGTTATAGAGTAGGCGCTACTAGAGTTTATAGAGAAGGTCTAAGGGATACTATAAGCAAATATAAATAAGACCGTATAAAGCTTCTTCTAAAATATAGTAGAGAGGATTATAAAGTATATATAGGAGAATATAGCTAAAAGATATACTATAAAGGAATACCGTAACTAATTAACGCGTAAAGACTACCTAACCGGAAGGGTAAATAATAGCTAGGCGGACGTAGCCTATATAGCCTAAAGGGGCTAAAATACTATCTACCTAGCTATACCTAAGGCGGAAGATATTAAGAAAGCGAAGTAGATAATAGTTAGGATTAATAATAATAGCGAAAAGATATAGATAGCTATAGTAACTCTCCCCTAACTAATATAAATATTTAGAGGAGTAAGAGGGGTGACTAAGGAGATTATTATAGTAAGGAGGATTATAGGGGGGGATATTATTCTCTAAATAGCCTTAGTAAAGGCTAGGGAAGAATTAGAGAAGAATAATAGGTAGGTAAGGAGACTTTATAGGTTAGTAAGGGTACTCTAAAAGATAGTAATAGTAGCGGTCTATAGAGTAAAAAAGATAATAAATATAAAGGATTAATAGGGGGTCTTTAAAACCTTAAAGAAAGATAATAGGAAGCTCTACTTAGAGTTAGAGATAATAAAGGCTAAGTAGCCTATATTTATATCGAAGCTAGATATACTTAAGAGGGAGAAGAGGTTCTCTATAATAATAATTAAGGTCCTAAGCTTAAAAGTAGCGAACTAACTTATTATAGAGGGAATAGTAGTAGAGAATAGCCTCCTCTTCTATAATTACTAAGAAAGAGAGGCCGCCCCTAAGTAATACTTTAACTACTATAGGTATAGATATATTACTAAGGCGTATAAATACCCTACCTACTATAAGATATATACCTAAAACTATATAACTAATAATTATATAAAAAGAGCTAGTAGTAAGCCTAAGTACGTAGTATATAAAGGGGAGTACTTAGTATAAAGTAAAACCTACTTAATCTAATAGAAGGAGAATACTAAGGCTAAGTAGAGAATTAAGTATAAGCTAAAATACTTTAAAGAGACCCTAAAGTAATACTTAGTAAGGCCTATACTAGTAATACTAAAAAGGACTAGCTTAGAAGGGTAGTATAAAGTAATCTCTAAAGGGAAGAGGAAGGCCTTAGAGGATATAATAGATAAGCCCTAAAAAGGAACTAGGGAGATAGCGAAGAGGGGATAACTAATAACCCTCTCTAAGGCGGAGTAAGGGTAATAGCCCCTATCTATAGAGAGGATTAGTCTAATAAATACCCTTAGGTAGACTTTAGGAGTAGTAAAGACTACTAAGACTATCTAAATATAGGAGAACGTCTAAGCGGCCCTTACCTAATAAGGGATATACCCTACCTAAAAATACTATAGTATAATATATAGAGGAAGAAGGATATAGTAATAGTACTACTTCTTAAAAATAAAGATATAAAAGATATAGACGTATTAGTAATCTAAGAGCTAGTATATAACCTAATAAATAGAACCTTATATAATATAAGTATAAGTAGATTCTACTTAGCCTATAGAGGGGACCTAAAGGCTAGGACGTATTTCTATATAAATAAGAGGATAGATCCTAATAACTAAGGGGTAGAATACTAGGGAGGCGACTTATACTTATTATAGATCTAAGTTATAAGGACTTAAAAGGATATTAAGGAGGGGATAGAGAATACTAAAGGGCTACTAGGGGAGAGGGTATAAGTATATAATATCTATAACCCCTTACTAGTAAGCTATACGTCGAGGGATAATCTAATAACTATCCTAAAACTAGAGGAAGCGCTAGGGAATAAGGGTAAATATATAGTTATAGGAGACTTTAACCTATACTACCTATACTAAAATAACTTAAGATAAATAATATACTACGCTATAGTAGATAAGCTACTAGAGGTAGTAGGAGAGAGAGGTATAATTCTAGGACTACTAGAGAAGGTAGTTATATAATAGAATAAGGGCTTAGAGAGTACTATTAACCTTATATTCCTAACCGAAGGCGCGTATAATATAATAGTAAAGTATAGGGTAAGGAACGACCTTAATATAGGATTAGACTATATACTAATTATTATAGAGCTAGAATAGATATAGAGCGAACGCCTAGTATACTAGAAGAGGGTCTAGAAAAGGATAGAGGCGAAGGTAATTAAGGAGGAAATCTAGAAATATATAAAAATCTTAAATAAAGTAATAAGCTAGTACCTAGTAGACTCTAAAGATATAATTAACTAGTATATTAATAGGCTTATAGCTATACTATAAGAGGTAATAGAAGATACTATCCTATATAAGGAACCGTACGCAGGGGCTAAGCTATATTAGAATAGGGTATATATAAGGGTAACTAAAGTATTATAGGTAGCGCTTAAGGCCTACCGCTATAGTAGGAACGTAGAAACTAAGGAAACCCTCTATTAGGCTAAAAGGGAAAAGGTTACTACCCTATAGAAGGCTAGAATAATAGCTTTTAGAGAGGGAGTCTATAAGGTATTACTAAGACTAGGAGGAGTATAGTAACTTACTAAGTAGGGAAGGGAAAGGAGTATACGCCCTAAAGAGCTACTATAATTCCTAGCTATTAAAGACGGAAACGGGAATAAAGTAATAAACTTTAAGGGGAAGGTAGAGGCCCTAAGGAGGGTCCTCTTCCTACTCTTACCCTTAGTAGACCTAATAGATATAGAGGGGGCTAACTACCTAAAACCTATAGCGATAGATAGTAAGATTACCTTAAAGGAGGTAAAGGACGCGATTTAGTACCTAGTAGTAGATAAGGCCTTAGGGATCTTAGAAATCCCGAATAAGTTCCTAAAAGTAGTATATATAGAAATAATAGAGATATTTAGAAGGATATTTTAAGCGTACTTAGACTATAGATACTACCTAAAGAAGTTTTAGGAAGCGAATATAGTAATACTAAAGAAACTAAAAAAGACTAACTATTTAAAGCCTAAGGTATACCAGCCTATTATATTACTAAATATACTTAGGAAAGTATTAGAGATAGTAATAGTAAAATATCTTAGTAGAATAGCTAAAAGAAATTACCTACTCCTAAAATACTAGATAGGGGGTAGAAAGGGATACTTAATAGAAATAGCCTTAAAGACTATTATAGATTTAGTCTATATAATATAGAACTAGGGTAAAGATAATATAGCGAGCCTACTATTACTAGATATAGTAGGGGTATTTAATAATATATCCTATAAAAGGCTACTCTATAACCTAAAGATAAAAGGAATCCCTAAGGGAATTATTTAGTAGACTATAAGCTTCCTTAAAGATAGAGTAATATTAATTACTCTAAGAGGTAAAACTAGCCTAGTAGAGGTAGTAAAGATAGGGATTCTATAAGGATTACCTATATTACTAATTCTATTTCTCTTCTTTAATATACTACTAATTAAAGTATACTTAAAAGTAAAAATCCTAGTATAAGTAGGAGGATTCGTAGATAATATATACCTACTAGTATATAGTAAGATAATAGAAACGAACTATAGGTAGCTAGAATAGGCCTATAAGCTCTACTAAACTTAGGCGAAAATATATAGGGCGATATTTACGCCTTAGAAGTATAAACTAGTATATCTATCGCACGCCCCTAAAAGGTTTAATATAAAGGAGACGATATAATTTAGTAATATAGAGGTTAAGCTAGAAGCGAGTATTAGGGTCCTAGGGCTATATATTAATACTAAACTCCGCTAGGGCCTATATATAGCGTAAGTAAAGGTAAAGGCCGCTACTTAAGCCTAGGCGATTAAGTACCTAGTAGGATTAACTTAGGGAGCTATATTTAAAAAGTATAGAAAGGTATATAGTATAGCGGTAAGGCCTATACTTATATTCGCTACTCTAATATAGTATACCCCTACTAGGGGGTAGGGAGCTATAGAAAAGTATATTAAGACGCTTATAATAATATAGAATAACTACCTATAGATAGTACTTAGAGTATATAAGGTAATACTAGTCTAAGTCTTAGAAGTAGAGGTAGTTATTATACCTATCTAAACCTATCTAAACGCCCTAGTTATAAGATATTAGGTACTAAGGGGAGTATACCCCTTAATAATTAAAGGTAACCGCTTAATCTATAGGAGATTATAGGGAAGGAGAGGAAGGGCGCGCCTAATACGCCTAACCTTATTACTAGAAAAGGAAGAATAGGCCCTATAGGAGCTTAAGGCGAAGGATTAGGATTAAGTAGTAATAATAATAAGGAGGAAGGTATATTAGTATAATCTAAAAACGGATATTAAGGAGTATTAAGATATAGGTATCCTAGCTAAGAAGATATAAAGCTAGGTAATAATAAAGTAAATTAAGTAATAGGAGGTATATAAGGATACTATCCCTAAGTACTCTTATATACCTATATAGAATAAATTATTATTTAGAGGAAGGTATAACTACTACCTAAAGCTTAGAAAGGTAGAAAGCTTAATAGTAGTCTAACTCTAAAGTAGGAAGAATAGGTTTAACTACTTCCTTTATAAGGTAAGGGTACTAGGGGTCCGTAGTACCTACTATAGTTATAGATAGAGGAATTAGGATATAAAGTATATTCTTCTATATTACCTAAAGCTTAGCGATATTCGAAGGGAGCTTATTAAAGAGGTAGAGACTTATAATATTAAGATTATACTAGTTAAGGTTACTAGTATAAGAGCGGCTATAAGATAGCTAGTTAGGTTAGGATTCCTAATATAGTATTAACTTACTAAGGAATAGCTCTCTTAGTCTAAACTCCCTATTAGAGTAAAACTAGTAATAAAAACCCTAAAGATAAAAAAGCCTAAATATAAGTAGAAGCTAAAGGCGGCGGAGCTACTAGAGTATTATAGGGCTTATTAGGGTAGCGGAGATTATTATTACTAGTATTATAAAGCCTAGCGGTAAGGTTAGATAGGCGGAGTAGAATAATAAGTAAGCTAATAAGCGAAAGTTTTTAGCTAGAAGGGGCGACTTTAGAAAGGTTTCTTTTACGTCTAGAGGGCCTTTAACCCCCCTAGATTTCCTAATAATATAAGAGAATACCCTTATTAGTATATATAGATACTAGAATAGGCGTATAAATTAATCAATCAACTCTACTTACTTTAACTTATAGTAGTTATAATAGCGAGCCTAATTAAGTAACTACTTTAACCTAATATTAATATTAAGTTTAGTACTCTATAATACTAATTTTAAAATTAACTCCTATCTATTTCCCCTTATAACCGCTTTACTACCGCCTTATACTAGTATTATAATAGACGATAGAAATACTACTAAGTAGCAGTTAAAAAATCTAATAGAAGATTAACGCGTAAGATAATATATTTTAAGAAATATAAAGAAATATAGACGGATATCTCTACTACTAAAGGACGCCCTATAAGGGGCTAAAGAAGCTATATCTATATAGGAAATAGTAAGTACTATCTAGTTAGAATATTAAGTAGCGTTAGAGCCTGAAGCGGTACTAAATATACTAAATAATCTATAACGCGAGCGAGATACGTTATTATAGATAGTAGAAGAATTAGAAGTAGTAGACGTATAACGCGAAGTAGTAGTATAGTCTATTTAAACTAACTAAGTAAGGGTATTAACCTTAGACGAAGAAAATATAGCCCTATAGGACTAATTAGAGGTAATAAGAAGTAATATTTAATAGTTAGATAAGGTTCTCTACTTAAAAAGAGAATAATATTAAGTTAATAAGCTACCTCTCCTACTACCTTATAATATAACTCCTAATACGACTATATTAATAGGAGTTTAATAAAGTATATATTACCTAAATCTACTAATCCTTACTAACGGGAAAGACTTAGAATTCGAAGGTTAGATATAAGATATCTAGGATAAGCTAGATATAAATAGAGATTACTTTATTATTAAGGTAGAGAAAGCTAAATACGTTATTAGACGTACTAAGGCTAAGGTAAAAGTAGCGATTACCTTATATTATATTAGTAATCTAGAATATTTCTAGACCTTAGTAATAGTTATTAGGCTACTTACTAGCCTATTTAGTAACTTAAATAAGGAGAATTACTACCGCTAAGAATAGAATTATCTCTATTAGCGAGCTAATATATCCTTCTCTAACTTTTTTATAGAGGTATATAAGCTAGCTAGCTACCTAAATTACTCTAATAAGTCCGTAATAGATTATTTAAAGGATAAGAGTAACTTATAACTAAGGGAAGTACTCGCTACGTATCCTACTAAATTTAGGACCGTTAAGGAGCTTTATATCTATATATAATAGGTAGATAACTTAGTAGTAGTACTATATATAGACTATAACTACTAGATATAGGCTTAAGAAGTAAGGATAAATTACTAAGCGAATTAAGCTACTACTACTACTATAGCTACCGCTACTACTACTATAATAGTAGCGAAGTATCTAAATATACCTTTTACCCTATACCGCTTATTATCGCCTAGTTACCGCCTATCTCCTAGGCCTTTTACTAAAATTACGTATTTTAAGTATAGAAAGAAGGGATATTTTATAGCTATATATACCTATCTAACTTCTATTATATACGAAATATTAACTATAGAGTAAGTCTTACCGCTATAAAGTAATAACTAATTAGGAAATATATTACCCTTAATATAGATATATTAAGTAACGATATTCTAATTTTATCTTTTAATTTTAATACTAACCTATTTACTAAGTCCCTACTTACTATTACCTATACTCTATTTAGCTAAAAAAATAGATATACTATCTTAGCTCTACTAGATACTAGTACTACTAGATTTTTATTTATTAATAAAAAAGAAGTATACTTTCTCTATAATAAATTAGGGATCGCCCCTATACTAATTAGTTAACCCTACCCCTTAAGAGGTTATAATAGGTAATTAGTACCTAACCTAATTACCTATATAATATTCCTATCCTTAGATATTAACGGACGTATCGAATTAATAATTCTAATACTTATTATTAAGCTAGGAAATTATAAGATAATATTAGGTAAGCTATAGATAAATACTAATAACGTCTTACTTAATATAAGCTACGATAAGCTTATATTCCCTAACTACGTCGTTCCGCTAGTACTACTAGTATAGCTAGTACTACTAAAGCGGTTAGCCCTCTTAATAAAAGAGGTTATTCCGGTAAAAATCCTTTAACAGCTACTATAGGTAATAACTTCCTCTACTAAAATCGTAATACTACTAAAGATACTAGTTATACCGAAGTCGACTCCGCTAAATATCGCGCCTATTAGCGCTAACGCCTACTATAAATAGGTTTCTTAATAGGTAAAGGGGCGTAGAGCTTAATACTTTTTACTAATAATATTATAAATTAATAAGGCCCTATAAGCCGAATCTAATAATCTTTCTTACTATAATAGAAAATCGGTAATTAGGACCCTAAAGATCACCCGTGCTAAGCGATCTAATATATCTTAAGATAAGTCCCCTAATTTCCTATCTCGGCCTAGTACGAATATTAATATTCTAAGCACTTTGCGCACTTAACGTATAGCACGTATAATAAATAGTTAGGTAATTCAAAAGATACGCAAGCTCTTAAGGATTCTAATATACCAAAAATCTTTTAAATTAGCCTATATACGCAAATATTATACTTAAATATATAGTATATATACGCTAAAATCCTATATCTTAGCGCCCCTACTCCCGCGTCTGTTTTATTTACTAGTACTTTCTTCTTTTTTTTTCTCTCTACTACCTTATCTATATATAAATTATATATAATAGATAGCTTATAGATAATATCGCTCCTCTTAAGGATATACGTCTTACTATATATACTTACTATCTTCGTAACCTTAACTATCGCTATAATTATACTACTACCTCCTTTCGCTCCTCTACTAAATGACCAGCCCTTACGGAGCTTAACCCGAATACCGCTAGCAATAAGAGGAAGAAGACTTATAAGAGTATAGGGGTTAGGCGTAGTAGACCTAAAAATACTATAGTAGCTACTTAGGTAATTAATACTATAAGAGAGGATATAGTTAATACTATAGGGGAGACCGTAGTACTTAGGTATTTACTAAGTAGGCTATTTTAGGAGCCTTACTATAATTCTTATATTAATAGCTATACTATAATATAGCGTAATTATAACCCTGTTAACTTATATTTACAGGTAGTAATCTTATAAAGAGTCCCTCTACTAGCTCCTACTCTAGAATATATTACTAAGTCAGCGCCTACTAAGTTTATAGATATTAACTTAATTACTCCCCTACCTAAACTAGTATATTCTAAGCGTACTCTACGCTACTACGCCTACTAGGAACGAACTATAGAAGATTATAGCCTAGACTACCCTAGTTGCCGGCGTAGCTTATATCAGCTGAGGAATAGGGCTATATTCTAGTTATATAGGGACCTAGCTACGGCTAAAGACGTAAAGCTCTTTATAATTAATAAAGGTTTCTATAATACGTCTAATACCTACCCCTACTATACTGCTTAGTCTTAGCCTATAGAACGTAGGCCCTATAATTAGTAGCTATACTATAATAATAGGAAGAATAATTAGCTACCGCCTAATTAATTATATAAGCCGGAAGAGGTCGATCTATTACCTAATAGACCGGAAAAGGACCGTAAGCTTATAGCGCGTAAAATAAATAACTTACTCTATAAAATTAAAGATATCCTAGTAGATAGGCACCCTATATACTATAGGACTACTTATAGTAAAGAGTTTATTTAAAATATTATTAGCTATAATAATAGCCTCTCCTTCACTAGTAAGGTAGCTAATAATATTAACTTTAATATAGGCCGTACTACGTTCCGAATCTAGGGGTTAGTCTACTATTATATAGGGCCTCTTATACCGGATAACTATAAACGGGCGAAGTTTACTTAAATCTATACCCTAGATAGTATATAGGAGTAACTAGATACTTAGTAGTACTATTTAGGGGGTATAAATCTAGCTACCCTTACTTAGCTGGCCAGCGATGGAGACATACCTGTACGCAGTGCTAGCTACGAACCTGAATACCTATTCAGAGCCGAGATGTCTCCCCTAATATATTATAGGTTAAACGATGTTAAGACGTCGCGTGGTTGCTGAGAACTCCGTATAGAGTTTTTCGGGCAACGCGATAACACCTACCCTAACTCTACTACGACTATTATACCTCCCCTACGATCGAGACTAGACAGCAAGAATTAGTATTAGGTATAGTATCTTAGCCTAATAAGTGAAGAGTATAGGTAATACCTGCCTAGCCGTTAATTTAAAAAATCTAATATCTACGTACGCTTAATACGTATCTACTAGTTAAGACTAACGCGCAGTCTATCTTAGGGGAAGGCTAAGGTTATAGGTATACAGGACTAAGAGAAGGATATACTAAGTTATAAATTAGAAGGCGTATTTTAGAAAAGGACGGCCCCTATCTAAGTAGCTAGGCGAGCCTTTAGTATAAGCGGCGCCGTATAACTATAATTATAAGCTGAAGGGTTAGCTCCCCCCTGAAGCAAAGTATATAAGGATAGAAGTAAGTACTATCTAATACGACCAGCGGGATATTATACTATCCAATTCTTTATATAAGTATAGGCCTCCTAGGCGGTGTATATAGCTTCCCCCCTTTCTTATATCCTTAACTAGTAAACCACCGAACAGCCAAATCCGGTACTACTACGGATACTAATAAACACTACTAATTAGCGCTAATAACTCGAACCCTTGCGGGACGGCTATACACCCCCTCCTCCCCCCCCCTATATTAATATAGTAAAGGTTAAAGAAAGTTATAGGGCGCTCAGCGCTATAATAAAGTCGAAGGATATAGAAGAATACAGCAGGGTCCTTAAGAGCTGAGTATAGTGCGAAGGGCGTATATTATAGTTAGTATTAGAAATAATATTATAGAGCGCTTAGTATAATATTAAAGAATATAGTTAAGAGTTACCAGTGTTAAGGAGGCCTAGGGTATAATCCCTAGACCAAAAGCAATTACATTATTAAGGATAAGCGGGAGTTTTTATCTAGGCACTATACTATGGTTTCTCTTGCGGCTAGGAAAGGTATACTACGTATACCATCTACTAGTTTCACAAATAATATAATAGAACACCCTCATTAGTATATATAGATACTAGAATAGGCGTATAAACCAATCAATCAATCAATAAGAAAGATTATAGTAAGTACGTAACTACCGTTTTATATCCTAATTCGCTCGCTTAGTCTAGCCGTCGGTTTAGGGATAGAAAGCTATTAATAGCTTACTAGTAATACCTAGTTATTTATAAAACGCCTTCTAAATATCTAACGTAAATTACGGCTCGTAGTTAGAGATAATTATTCTTAGTAGCCTATATAGTCTAAATATACCCTTAATTAGTAACCTAGCGGTAGCCTTAACTAACGTTCCTTCGTCTAGCGCTATATATAGTAAGTAGTAGCGTTCCTTTAATAAGCGATCTACTACGGTTAGGATTATATTCCGACCGTCTACTTTAGGTAACTTAGTAATAAAGTTAATAGAAATATCTTACTATCTCTCCGTTAGTATTAGTAGCGGGTATAGTAGCCTATTATATTTATCCCTTAGCGCTTTAGACCGCTAGTAAATATGATAGTTCCTAATAAAACGGATTATATCCTTCTATATACCTAGCTAATAGTAGTAACGACGTAATAGGTCTACCGTACGGTTTACGCCTAAGTATTCGGATAGTAGTAGTTTATATACCTCCTTAATTAACTCTACTAGCAGTCGCTCCTTACTAGGTACCTATAGTAAGCTATTCTTATATAGTACGCCGTCCGCTATTAAATAATTCTATAGTAGTAAGATTCCCTTAGTTCTACCTTCTTAAATTATCTTATAGTAACTTAGGTATTTCTCGTCTAATCTATTTATATTTAATACTTTCTAGTAAATTAGCTTCTTACTCCCGTCTTCGTTTATTTTAGCGATAATAAGACGGTTAGGTATTAGAATTATTTACTATTAGTATTTAACTCGCTCGTTATCTTAGCTTTTAGGTATAGATCCTAGTATCTATATTAGGGCGTTAGTACGTTCGTTCGTTTATCTAGGGCAGTACTTAATTTTAAAGTTATAGTTAGCGAGCTTCTCCGACTAGCGTACTTAGTAATAAGAGAGTTCCTTAGTACTTATAAAGTACTCTAGCCCCTTATAGTCCGTAATTACCTCTACTAGAATATTAGTTAATTCTAACTCCGGTCGCTAATATTCTAAATATCGTATAATTACTAGTAACTCTTTATTATAGATCTTATAATTATATTCCGCCGGTAGTATATTTTTACTATAGAATATAACTAGGTATAGGACTCTATTATATTCCTATAATAATACGCCGCTATTAATATAATCCGACGAATTAGTCTTAAGTACTGCCTTTTTACTACGATCGTAGTATTATAGAATTAGTATAGAAGTAATTTAGCGCTTTAGGGTATTAAATAATATTTAGTAGTTAGCTAACTAGTTAAATACTATATCCTTATAGGTTAGTTTTATTATTAGGCGTATAATTTTCGAAAAGTCTTTAATAAAGCGACGGTAGAAGTTATAGAAGCTAATAAAGCCCTATACTTATTTTAATATTCTTAGTACTAGCTAATTAGTAACTACTTATACCTTATTCAGATCTATTTTTAGGCTATTAGTCGATAAGATTACCCCTAAGAATACTATTTCTTATATAGAGAATTAGTACTTCTTAATATCTACTTATAGTCCTACTTCCTAAAGCTTAGCTAGTACTAGCTAAATATAGTTAGTATACTCCTTCTTCGTTTTACTATAAATAAGGATATCGTTAAGGTACGCTTAGACGAACTTATTAATAAAGTCGAAAAGAACGTTATTTATATAGTATTAGTAGTTAGACGGGCTGTTTATTAATCCGAATAGTAAAACGTAATACTTATAGGCCCCTATTAATATAATAAACGTCGTTAATTCCTCGCTACTAAGGTATATACGTAGCTTATTAAATATAGCGATAATATTTAGTTTAGTAAGATACTTAGATCCTACTACCCTAGCGAGGGTCTTATTAATTAGCGGAATAAGATAGCGGTTCCTTTAGGTAATCGCGTTTAATTTCCGGTAATTAACCTAGAAACGTAGGCTCCCGTTTAGTTTCTATACGAATAGGACTAGTAACGTATATAGGGCCGTACTTAGGCTAATAAAGCCCTTCTCTAAGTTCTCCTCTAAGTATTCCCTTACTTTCTAGAGCTTTTTACCTAATATTAGGTAGATTCGACTATATAGAGGACGTTTACTACCTTCTAACTAGATTTTATAGTTATATAGGCGGTAAGGGGGTAGGACGTCCGCTTTTATCTAATTAAATATATTAAGAAAGTTATAGTATTCCGTAGGTAGCTTCTCCCGAATATCTTATTAATATTTACAGCCTTATTAGCGGATTCTAACCGCAGAGCTTCGTCGATTTACGCTATTATTAGTAAGAAGTACTAGGCTCCGCGCTCTTTTACCTATTAAGAAGCCTACTTATAATATATATTAGCCCTAATAGGTGCGATATTTAGCTATATTAACTTCGGTATAGATAGCTTCTTCTTTAGTATTATAATTTTAGGAGAGGGAGTTACTACTTATAGTAGATATTAGAGGATTTTTACCGAAGTAGCCTCTTTTATTAGGAGGGCTAACCGCTATAGTAGTACTAACTATACTAGTAGTACTAAAGGAGCGATATAGTTAGGGAATATAAGCTTATCGTAGCTTATATCTAGTAAGATATTATTAGTATTTATTTATAGCTTACTTAGTATTATCTTATAATTCCCTAGCTTAATAATAAGTATTAGAATTATTAATTTAATACGTCCGTTAATATCTAAGGAAGGGAATATTATATAGGTAATTAGGTTAGGTACTAATTACCTATTATAACCTCTTAAGGGGTAGGGTTAACTAATTAGTATAGAAGCGATCCCTAATTTATTATAGAGAAAGTACGCTTCTTTTTTATTAATAAATAAAAATCTAGTAGTACTAGTATCTAGTAGAGCTAAGATAGTATATCTATTTTTCTAGCTAAATAGAGTATAGGTAATAGTAAGTAGGGACCTAGTAAATAGGTCGGTATTAAAATTAGAAGATAAAATTAGAATATTACTACTTAACGCGTCTATATTAAGGGCGATATATTTCCTAATTAGGTATTACTTAACAGTAGTAAGACTTACTCCGTAGTTAATATTTCATATATAGTAGAAGCCGGATAGGTATATATAGCTATAAAATATCCCTTCTTTCTATACTTAAAACACGTAATTTTAGTAAGAGGCCTAGGAGATAGGCGGTAACTAGGCGATAACGAGCGGTATAGGGTAAAAGGCGTATTTAGATACTTCGCTACTACTATAGTAGTAGTAGTAGTAGCTACGGCGGTAGTAGTAGCTTAGTTCGCTTAGCAATTTATCCTTACTTCTTAAACCTATATCTAGCGGTTACGGTTTATATATAGTACTACTACTAAGTTATCTACCTATTATATATAGATACAGAGCTCCTTAACGGTCCTAAATTTAGTAGGATACGTAGCGAGTACTTCCCTTAATTATAAGTTACTCTTATCCTTTAGATAATCTATTATAGACTTATTAGAGTAATTTAGGTAGCTAGCTAGCTTATATACCTCTATAAAAAAGTTAGAGAAGGATATATTAGCTCGCTAATAAAGACGATTCTATTCTTAGCGGTAGTAATTCTCCTTATCTAAGTTATTAAATAGGCTAGTAAGTAGCCTAATAACTATTATTAAGATCTAGAAATATTCTAGATTACCTATATAATATAAGGTAATTACTACTTTTACCCTAGCCTTAGTATATCTAATAATATATTTAGCTTTCTCTACCTTAGTAGTAAAGTAGTCTCTATTTATATCTAGCTTATCTTAGATATCTTATATCTAACCTTCGAATTCTAAGTCTTTCCCGTTAGTAAGGATTAGTAGATTTAGGTAATATATACTTTATTAAACTCCTATTAATATAGTCGTATTAGGAGTTATATTATAAGGTAGTAGGAGAGGTAGCTTATTAACTTAATATTATTCTCTTTTTAAGTAGAGAACCTTATCTAACTATTAAATATTACTTTTTATTACCTCTAATTAGTCCTATAGGGCTATATTTTCTTCGTCTAAGGTTAATACCCTTACTTAGTTAGTTTAAATAGACTATACTACTACTTCGCGTTATACGTCTACTACTTCTAATTCTTCTACTATCTATAATAACGTATCTCGCTCGCGTTATAGATTATTTAATATATTAAGTACTACTTCGGGCTCCGACACTACCTAATATTCTAACTAGATAGTACTTACTATTTCCTATATAGATATAGCTTCTTCAGCCCCTTATAAAGCGTCTTTCGGTAGTAGAGATATCCGTCTATACTTCTTCGTATTTCTTAAAATATATTATCTTACGCGTTAATCTTCTATTAGATTTTTTAACTACTACTTAGTAGTATTCCTATCGTCTATCGCAATACCAGTATAAGGCGGTAGTAAGGCGGTTATAAGGGGAGGTAGGTAGGAGTTAATTTTAAAATTAGTATTATAGAGTACTAGACTTAGTACTAACGTTAGGTTAGGGTAGTTACTTAATTAGGCTCGCTATTATAACTACTATAAGTTAGAATAAGTAGAGTTTAGTTCTAATATTAGGGGATTATATAGAATAAGTCGATATAGATAGTATTTAACTAGAAGAACTAAACTAAGGAAGGAAAGCTATATATATAGAGCGCGTATATAATATATTAGGGACGCGGCTCGGTAGGCGCTAAGGCTAAAGAGGCCTAGCGTCTAGTTTAGGCGGAATCTAGGCCAAACCTAGGCCAAGGTTATATAAATACTAGTAAGTAGCGAAACCTATATATATATACGTAATATTATCTACTCTACTAAAGGATCCTTAGCGGCCTTCCGTAGTAGGCTAGTATAGAAAACCTTTTTAGTCTTTATTATTACTAGTAGTTCTAGCTTATAAGAGTAGCCCTTCTTTCTAATAATTCTAAATAGCCCTAATATCTTATTATCTAATTTCTTTAACAGTCTCGCCGTCTTAATATTCTAACTTAATAAAAATACTAGATCGCCGACCTTATATATAACGTCTTTTCTTAACTTATTAGCCTACGCAGTTATAGTCTTACCAGCCGATTCTACCCTAGTCCTTATATACTCTAGGATCCTCGCTATTATTCCTATAATATTATCTACCTTCGCGGCTTACAGTCTTACTCGCGTTGATTAGTAGGTCGTAGTATTAGTATCCGGCCCGAAATTTATATAGGGGTAAAAGCCCTTATTAGTAAAGAACGGTAATAATCCGGTTATAGCGGATATAGTATTATTATCCGTAAATTCTACTATTAGTAGCTAAGTTAGCTAATTATCCTATATATAATTATAGTAGGTACGTAACTACCGTTCTATATCCTAATTCGCTCGCTCGGTCTAGCCGTCGGTTTAGGGATAGAAAGCCGTTAATAACTTACTAGTAATACTAAGTCGTTTATAAAACGCCTTCTAAATATCTAATATAAATTATAGTCCTTAGTCTAAGATAATTATCCTTAGTAGTCTATATAGTCTAAAGATACCCTTAATTAATAACCCTATAGTAGCTTTAGCGGACGTTCCTTCGTCTAGCGCTATATATAGTAGGTAGTAGTATTCCTTAGATAAATAATCTACTATAGTTAGGATTATATTTCGACCGTTTACTTTAGGTAACTTAGTAATAAAGTCTATAGAAATATCTTACTATCTCTCCGTTAGTATTAGTAGCGGATATAGTAGACTATTATACTTATCCCTTAGTACCTTAGACCGTTAATACGTATAATAATTCCTTACGAATTAGATTATATCCTTTTATATACCTAGCTAGTAGTAGTAACGACGTAATAGGTTAACCGTATAATTTATATCTAGGTATCCTAATAGTAGCGGTTTATATACCTCCTTAATTAATTCTACGAGTAATCGCTTATTATTAGGTACCTATAATAAGCTATTCTTATATATTATACTATCTATAGTAGAGTAATTCTATAGTAGTAAGATCCCCCTAGTTCTACCTTCTTAAATTATCTTATAGTAGCTTAGGTATTTCTCGTCTAATCTATTTATATCTAATACTTTTTAGTAAATTAGCTTCTTACTCCTATCTTCGTCTATTTTAGTAATAATAAGACGATTAGGCGTTAGAATTATTTACTATTAGTATTTAACTCGCTTATTATCTTAGCTTTTAGGTATAGATCCTAGTATATATATTAGGGCGTTAGTACGTTCGTTTATTCGTTTAAGGTAGTACTTAATTTTAAAGTTATAGTTAGCGAGCTTCTCTAACTAGCGTACCTAGTAATAAAAGAGTTCCTTAGTACTTATAAAGTACTTTAGCCCCTTATAGTCTATAATTACCTCTACCGGAATATTAGTTAATTCTAACTCCGGTCGCTAGTATTTTAGATACTAAATAATTACTAATAACTCCTTATTATAAATTTCGTAATTATATTCCGCTAGTAGTATATTCTTACTATAGAATATAACTAGATATAGAACTCTATTATATTTCTATAATAGTACGCTGCTATTAACGTAATCCGACGAATTAGTCTTAAGTACTACCTTCTTACTACGGTTATAATAGCGTAGGATTAGTGCGGAGGTAATTTAGTACTTAAGGGTATTAAATAACGTCTAGTAGTTAGCTAACTAGTTAAATTCTATATCCTTATAAGTTAGCCTTATTATTAGACGTACGATTTTCGAGAAGTCTTTAATAAAGCGACGGTAGAAATTATAAAAGCTAATAAAGCCCTATACTTATTTTAATATTCTTAGTACTATTAGGGGCCGGCCTAGAGCGAGTTAATAGGGGTGTTATTAGACTAGGAGAATAAATCTAAGGAAGGAAAGCTATATATATAGAGCGTATATATAATATATTAGGGACGCGGCTTAGTAGGCGCTAAGGCCAAAGGGGCCTAGCGTTAGATTAACGCTAACGTGTATAAACACTAGCAAGTAATAAAGGACTAGTAAGTAACGAAAGGCTAGCCCGTAATATTACCCCCCCCCTTAAGAAAGTATCGACCCTAATACGTATAAGTAGTTTCCTATTAGCTAGGACTGCTAGGCTTTCTAGGGTAGCAGCGATAGAAATCCGCGACGATATTAGCTGCGTTTTCGAATTTATTACTATCCGTATTATACTATTAGCGGTTAGGTTGCCCTTCGTCTTTCTACTAGACGTAGAACTACAGCCGGCGGTTCTTACCTATCTATTAGGCGTCTAATATCTTATCTAGTTCCTACTCCTCTTTATTATCGACGATTATCAGCTATAGCGGTTCGGCGCGTTATCTAGGTAGGGGATCGCTCGCAGCCTTACGTAATAGGCTAGGGTAGAATATATTATAGATCCGTATACTTACTAGGAGCTTTAGGCGGTATAAATATCCTACTTTCTCTATAACTTTAAACGGCCTTAGTATCTTATTATCTAGCTTCTTACTCAGCCGTGCCGTAGTAATATTCCTACTAGATAGGAAGACTAAATCTCCTACTTTATAGGATATATTAGATTAGTAGCGATTCGCCTAGTCTATTATCCTTTTACGGCTCTAGGCGGACTATTCCTTAATAAATTCTAATATATCTACTATTTTATCCGTAATATTATTAGCCTTAGCAGCCTACGTCCTTTCTTAGGCGGAGGGGCCGAGCTCTATTAGCAGCGAGAAAGATATACGGGGATAGAAGCCTTTATTAGCGAAGAAAGGAGACATACTAGTAGCGTTAGCGATAGTATTATTATTAGCGAATTCTGCGATAGGTAGCTAACAGACCTAATCGTCCTATATATAGGAGTAGTACGTCCTTAGTTACCGCTCGATATCCTAATTAGCTCTTTCGGTTTGTCTATTAGTTTCTAGGTAGAACGCTGTAGATAGCTTTACCTTAATTCGTAATCGCTTACAGAGCGCCTCCTATACTAATAAGACGAACTATAGGCCTCGGTCTAATATAATAGAGTTAGGTAGACTATAGGTGCGGAAGACGTAATTAAGTAAGATATCTACCGTAGCCTCTATAGAGGTTCCTTCGTTAGTAGCTGTATATAGGGCGTAGTACCGTTCCTTAGTAAGGCGGTCTACTAGTATATAAATAGCGTTACGGTTATCTAAGATAGGAAGACTTATAATAAAGTCTATTAAGATATCCTACTAGCGTTACTTTAGGGTAGGTAGTAGCTATAGGAGTCCGTTATACTAATCTCTTAGTACCTTACTTCTCTAATACGTATAGTAGTTACGGATATAACGGGCTACTTCCTCTTTTATACCTAGCTAGTAGAATTAACGCTTTAGGATCTCTAGCGTACGGTCTCTTTTTAGATAACCGCTTATAGGGAGATTATAGCTTTCCTTTATAAGTTCGACATAAAGCTCCGGTAGGGCGGGGACCTAAAGGCGTTCTTTATAGAAGAGGGTATAATAGCGTTAGGAGCAGTACCTTAGATTAATACCCTTAAAGATTTAGGTAGGATTCTTCTTAATAGCCTCTCGCAGCTGCGTGTAGTCCTTATTATCCTAATTAGCTAACGTAATCCTAGCGTAGAGAGGTAAGTCCTCGTCTATTAGCGCGTTAATTTGCTCCTCTATAGGCTTACCCCCCTCCTCAGCTTCTTAGTCTGCTAAAAAGGTTATATTATAACCTTAGAAATACTTAGGTGATAATAGTATATAATACTAGTACTTTAGACGTAAGTCGTCCTTATCGGTAGGTACTAAGTTAGGTAATCTAGTTAGGGTATCTACTTTCCTATTTAACTTCCTAGTGCGGTATATAATTTTGAAGTTATAGTCTACTAACTTCTCAGCTTATCTAGCTTAGCGGCGTATTAGCTCCTTTATCTATATAAAGTATTCTAAGCTCTTATAATCGGTGAAGATCTGGATTAGAATGTCTATTAACTTAAGTTTAGGGCGCTAGTACTTTAGGTAGCGAACTATCGCTAGTAGTTCCTTATTATAGATCTCGTAATTATATTCTACTAGTAGTAAGTTCTTGCTATAGAATACTACTAGGTATAGTACTCTATTATCGTCCGCTTGCGATAATACTTTACTATTAATATAGTCTAAGGAGTCTATCTCTAGTACCGCTAGTCGAGATCTTTTATAGTACCTTAGTACTAGGGTACTAGTTACTAAATCCTTTATCTCTTTAAAGGCTAATTAATATACTTCGGACTAATAGAATAGGTAATCTTTTTTGGTAAGCGCTACTAGTAGTTTCACCGTCTTTAAGAAGTCCTTAATAAATCGACGGTAGAAGTTATAGAAGCTAACGAATACTTATACCTCCTTTAGGTAGGTAGGGGCTTCCTAGTTAGCGACTACTTTAACCTTATTAGGGTCTATTCTTAGTCTACTAGTAGATACTATTAATCCCAAAAACTTCGTCTCTTATATATAGAATTCGTATTTATTAATATCTACCTAAAGGCCTACTTTACGCAGTTGTATAAGGACCTTTCTAATATACTCTTAGTACTCCTTCTTAGTCTTACTATAAATTAGGATATTATCTAAGTATACTTAGTAAAAGTTGTTAAGATACTCGAATAAGGTATTATTTATATATTACTAGTAGGAGGTAGGGCCTCCGGTTAGTCTAAAAGGTAATATATAGTATTTAAACGCTCCGAAAGAAGTAGTAAAGGTAGTATAGTCTTTACTATCTAGATATATTCTAAGCTTATTAAATATAGTAATAATATTAAGCTTAGTAAGGTACTTATAACCTACTATATAAGCTAAGGCTTCTTTGATTAATAGGATTGGATAGCGGTTCCGAATTATAATAGTATTAAGTCTACGGTAGTCTACGCAGAATCTTAAGCTACTATCCTTCTTCTATATAAATAGTATAGGGGACGTATATAGAGTAGTACTTAGTAAGATAAAGCCCTTCTTTAGGTTCTCTTTAAGGTATTCCTTCACCTTCTATAGCTTAAAGCTAGATATTAGGTATAGTTAGCTCTGCGGTAGCTTCTTCCCTAGCTCTAATTCGATCCTATAATTATATAGTCGATACGGAGGGAGTATCTTTACCTTATCTTTATTAAAGATATTAATTAAGTTATAGTACTCTTTTAGGAGCTTCTTCTTAATATTATCCTTAGTCTAGATAGTAGTCTCGCGTATTACTTCTATAGGGATATCTTTTCTTAGTTTACGTTCTATTCCCGCTAGGGTTATAGAGAAGTACTGAACTTAATACTTCTTTAGATTCTGGGCTAGTAGGTAGAAAGCTGCTATACTAATTTAACTAATATCCACCGCCTTATTTTCTTTAGGCGGGGGAGGAGTAGGCTGAGGGGTACTAACCTTCTTTAGCTTAGGTTTTGCTATAGAGATCTTAGTAGGCTTTACTGACTTTAAGGTAGTTAATTTAGCTTTAACTCCTAGACTAGAGGTAGGCGGCTTAGGCGTAGGCGTACTAGTATAATTATAACGCCCTAGTACGAAGATAATATAGTTATCTACTATATCTAGTAGGACCTTATACTTATTTATCTATAGCTTACTAAGGATAATATATTAATTACCTAAGTTGGTAATAAGTATAGGTATAGTAGACTCTATATAATCGCTAACTTATATAGAAGGGTAGATTATATAGGTAATAGGCTTCCTTCTTATTTTACTATTATATCCGCAAAGGTATCGGGGTTTAGAAAGGGGAATAGGGATAATATTAAGGGTATTAGAAAGGATTTATACTTCTTTTTTATTAATAAATAAGTATATAGTAGTACTAGTAGAACTATCTATTAGTAAGTAACCTGCAATATCTAATAGCGACGATAACGAGCACGACGGGCGAGCAGGCCTACTAGGCTAGACGAGCGATTACACTAGGTTACGAACCTAGTAAAATAATATAAGATAGGGGGGGAGGAGAGAAGGGAGGTATTAGTAGTAAAGGTAGATAAGGAATGTATCCTAACGCGATAATAAGGCGATAGTAATAATAGTAGAAATCTACTAAAGATCTATAGGGCCCTTAAGATAGGGAAAGAATTAAAGAAAGAATATAGTATATAAAGGCTATAGAATAGGCGCTACTAAAGTTTATAGAGAAGGTCTAGGGGATATTATAGGTAAATATAAATAAGACTATATAAGGCTTCTTCTAGAATATAGTAGAAAGGATTATAGAGTATATATAGGAGAATACCGCTAAAAGATATACTATAAAGGAGTACCGTAGCTAACTAACGCGTAAAGACTACCTAACTAAAAGAGTAAATAATAGCTAGGCGGATATAGCTTATATAGCCTAAAGGGGCTAAAATACTATCTACCTAGCTATACCTAAGGTAGAAGATATTAAGAAAGCGAAGTAGGTAATAATTAGGATTAATAATACTAGCGAAAAGATATAAATAGTTATAGTAACTCTTCCCTAACTAATATAAATATTTAGGGGAGTAGAGGGAGTAGCTAGGGAGATTATTATAGTAAGGAGGATTATAGGGGGGGATATTATTCTCTAGATAGCCTTAGTAAAGGCTAGGGAGGAGTTAGAGAAGGATAATAAGTAGGTAAGGAGACTCTATAGGTTAGTAAAAGTCCTTTAGAAGATAGTAATAGTAGTAATCTATAGAGTAAAAAAGATAATAGATATAAAGGATTAATAGGGGATCTTTAAAACCCTAAGAAAAGATAATAGGAAGCTCTACTTAGAGTTAGAGATAATAAAGGCTAAATAGCCTATATTTATATTAAAGCTAGATATACTTAAGAGGGAGAAGAGATTCTCTATACTAATAATTAAGGTCCTAAGCCTAGAGGCGGCGAACTAGCTTATTATAGAGGGGATAGTAGTAGAGAATAGCCTCCTTTTCTATAATTATTAGGAAAGAGAAGCTACCCTTAAGTAGTACTTTAACTACTATAGGTATAAATATATTACTAAGGCGTATAAATACCCTACCTACTATAGGATATACGCCTAAAACTATATAACTAATAATTATATAGAAAGAGCTAGTAGCAAGCCTAAGTGCGTAGTATATAAAGGGGAGTACTTAGTATAGAGTAAAACCTACTTAATCTAATAGAAGGAGAATACTAAGGCTAGGTAGAGAATTAAGTATAAGCTAAAATACTTTAAAGAGATCCTAAAGTAATACTTAGTAGGGCCTATACTAGTAATACTAAAAAGGACTAGCTTAGAAGGGTAGTATAAAGTAATCTCTAAAGGGAAGAGGAAGGCCTTAGAGGATATAATAGATAAGCCCTAGAAAAAAACTAGGGAGGTAGCGAAGAGGGGATAACTAATAACCCTCTCTAAAGCGGAATAAGGGTAATAGCCCCTATCTATAGAGAGGATTAGTCTAATAAATACCCTTAAGTAGACTTTAGAAGTAGTAAAGACTACTAAGACTACCTAAATATAGGAGAATATCTAAGCAGCCCTTACCTAATAAGGAATATACCCTACCTAAAAATACTATAGTATAATATATAGAGGAAGAAGGATATAGTAATAGTACTACTTCTTAAAAATAAAGATATAAAAGATATAGACGTATTAGCGATTTAAGAGCTAGTATATAACCTAATAAATAGAACCTTATATAATATAAGTATAAGTAGGTTCCACCTAGCCTATAGGGGAGACCTAAAGGCTAAAATATACTTCTACGTAAATAAAAGGATAGATCCTAATAATTAGGAGGTAGAGTACTAGGAGGGCGACTTATACTTATTATAAATTTAGACTAAGAGAACCTAAAATAATACTAATACTAAGGACGAAAATACTAAGGAGCTAATAGTAGAGAGGGTATAGGTATATAATATCTATAACCCTTCGCTAGTAAGCTATATATTAGTAGATAGCCCTATAACTATCCTAAGGCTAAAGGAGGCCTTAGAAAGCGAAGGCGAATATATTATAATAGGGGATTTTAACCTATACTACCCCTAATAGAATAACCTAGGACGAGCTATATACTATATGATAGTAGATAGGCTACTAAAAGTAGTAGGAGAGAAGGGGATAGTCCTTAGACTATTAGAGAAGTTAGTTATATAGTAAAGTAGGGGCTTAGAGAGCGCTATCGACCTTATATTCCTAACTAAAGGCGCGTATAATATAATAGCGAAGTGCGGAGTAAGAGAAGACCTTAATATAAGGTTAGATTATATACTAATTATAACGGAGCTAGAATAGACCTAAAGTAAGCGCTAGGTATACTAGAAGAGAGCCTAAAAAAGGATAGAGATAGAGGCGACTAGCGAGGAGATCCGGAAATACGTAAGGATCCTAAATAGGGTTATAGGTAGATACTTATTAGACTTAGAGGAAGCGATTAACTTATATATTAATAAGCTTATAGCTGCGCTATAGGAGGTAGTAGAGAATACTATCCTATTTAAGGAACCCTACGCCGGAGCTAAACTATACTAGAATAGGGTATATATAAGAGTTACTAAGGCGTTATAGGTAGCGCTTAAGGCCTACCGCTATAGTAGAAATATATAGACTAAGGAGGCTCTCCGCTAGATTAAAAGGAAAAAGGTTACTATCCTATAAAAGATTAGGATAATAGCTTTTTAAGAGGGGGTCTATAGAGTATCGCTAAGGCTAAGAGGAGTATAGTAACTTACTAAGTAGGGAAGAGAGAGGAGTATATACCCTAAAGAGCTATTATAATTCCCAGCTATTAAAGACGGGAATAGGAATAAAGCGATAGACTTTAAAGGGAAGGTAGAGGCCTTAAGGAGGGTCCTCTTCCCGCCTTTACCCCTAGTAGACCTAACAGATATTAAAGGGGCTAATTACCTAAAGCCTATTATAATAGATAGCGAGATTATTATAAAGGAGGTAAGGGATATAATTTAGTACCTAGTAGTAGATAAGGCCCTAGGGATTTTAGGGATCCTAAATAGATTCCTAAGAGCGGTATATATAAAAATAGGGGAGACCTTTTAAAGGGTATTTTAAGCGTACCTAGATTATAGATACTACCTAAAGAAGTTCTGCGAAGCGAATATAGTAATACTAAAGAAGCTAAAGAAGACTAATTACTCTAAGCCTAAGGCCTATTAACCTATTATACTACTAGATATACTTAGGAAAGTATTAGAGATAGTAATAGTAAAATAACTTAATAGAATAGCTAAAGTAAATCACCTACTCTTAGAATACTAGATAGGAGGTAGGAAGAGATATTTAATAGAAATAGCCTTAGAGACTATTATAAACTTAATCTATATAATATAGAACTAAGGTAAGGATAACGTAGCGAGTTTACTATTACTAGATATAGTAGAAGTATTTAATAATATATCCTATAAAAGGCTACTTTATAACTTAAGGATAAAAGGAATCCCTAAGGGGATTATCTAGTAGACTATAAACTTCCTTAAGGATAGAGTAATATTAATAACCCTAGGGGGTAGAACTAGTCTAGTTAAGGCGGTAGAAATAGGGATTCTATAAGGATTATTAATATTACTAATCCTATTCCTCTTCTTTAATACGCTACTAATTAAAGTATACTTAAAGGTAAAGATCCTAGTATAGGTAGGAGGATTCGTAGATAATATATACCTACTAGTATATAGTAAGATAACGGAAACGAACTATAGATAGCTAGAATAGGCCTATAAGCTCTACTAAACGTAGGCGAAAATATACGGGGCGACGTTCGCGCCTTAGAAGTACAAACTAGTATATCTATTATATACCCCTAAAAGGTTTAATATAAAGGAGACGGTATAATTTAGTAATATAGAGGTTAAGCTAGAAGCGAGTATTAGGGTCTTAGGGTTATATATTAATACTAAACTCCGCTAGGGCCTATATATAGCGTAGGTAAAGATAAAGGCTGCTACTTAAGCCTAGGCGATTAAGTGCCTAGTAGGATTAACTTAGGGAGCTATATTTAAGAAGTATAGAAAGGTATATAGTATAGTAGTAAGGCCTATACTTATATTCGCTACTCTAATATAGTATACCCCTACTAGGGGGCGGGGAGCTATAGAAAAGTATGTTAAGACGCTCGCGATAATATAGAATAACTACCTATAGATAGTACTTAGAGTATATAAGGTAATACTAGTCTAAGTCTTAGAAGCGGAAGTAGTTATTATACCTATCTAAACCTATCTAAACGCCTTAGTTATAAGATACTAGGTACTAAGGGGAGTATACCCCTTAATAATTAAAGGTAACCGCTTAATCTATAGGAGACTATAGGGAAGGAGAGGAAGGGCGCGCTTAATATACTTAACCCTATTACTAGAAAAGGAAGAATAGGCCCTATAGGAGCTTAAGGTAAAGGATTAAGATTAAGTAGTAATAGTAATAAGGAGAAAGGTATATTAATATAATCTAAAAATAGATATTAAGGAGTATTAAGATATAGGTATCTTAGCTAAAAAGATATAAGGCTAGGTAATAATAAAGTAGATTAAGTAGTAGGAGGTATATAAAGATACTATCCCTAAGTACTCTTATATACCTATATAGGATAAACTATTATTTAGAGGAAGGTATAACTACTACCTAAAGCTTAGGAAGGTAGAAAGCTTAATAGTAGTCTAACTCTAAAGTAGGAAGAATAGGTTTAACTACTTCCTTTATAAAGTAAGAGTACTAGGGGTCCGTAGTACCTACTATAGTTATAGATAGAGGAATTAAGATATAAAGTATATTCTCCTATACTACTTAGAGCTTAGCGATACTTAAAGGGAACTTATTAAAGAGGTAAAGACTTATAATATTAAGACTATACTAGCTAAGATTACTAGTATAAGAGTAGCTATAAGATAGCTAGTTAAGTTAGGATTCCTAATATAGTATTAACTTACTAAGGAATAGCTCTCCTAGTCTAAGCTCCTTATTAAAGTAGAACTAGTAATAAAAACCCTAAAGATAAAGAAGCCTAAGTGCGAATAGAAGTTAAAGGCGGCGGAGCTACTAAAGTATTATAGGGCTTATTAAGGTAGCAGAGATTATTATTACTAGTATTATAAAGCTTAGTAGTAAGGTTAGATAGGCGGAGTAGAATAATAAGTAAGCTAATAAGCGAAAGTTTTTAGCTAGAAGGGGTAACTCTAGAAAGGTTTCTTTCGCGTCTAGAGGGCCTTTAACCCCCCCTAGATTTCCTAATAATATAAGAGAATACCCTTATTAGTATATATAGATACTAGAATAGGCGTATAAATCAATTAATTAATCAAGTATTCTAATACTTTATAATTAGTATAGATATAGACTAACTTCTAAGCTCTAAAAAGCTTTAGCTTATACTACTAGAAGGAGCGGAAAATCGTAAGTAGCTCCTTATTATAGATTAGGTAATTTAGCTTTATATCCCCTATTATCTTTAAGAAGTATCCTATTAAGTAGAAGAGGCTATCCTTATATTTCTATAATAAGATACTAGTAATTATACTATTTAAGGAATCCGTCTTAAGGCGGGTTTCCTTATAGGGATTATAATACTTAAGGATAGGGGTAGAGAGGAGTACTTAATAGAGGGAGTCCTATATATTATAATAAATATTATTAAAGTATAAAGGTATATCTTTAGCTATTAGGCGGATAAGCGGAGTAGTAATCTAGCTATACCCTTAAATAAACCTTTAGTAGAAGTTATAGAAGCCTAAGTAGCTTTAGATACCTTATATATTACTTATATACTACTAGGTCTTAATAATAGCGACCTTCTCCGGATTTACCTTAATACTATTAACTCTAATAATAAAGCTAAAAAACTTAGTTTTCTTAATATTAAACTCGCTCTTCTTAATATCTACTTATAGGTTATTAGTCTATAAAATTTTTATAACCTTCTTTATATAAATCTTATACTCCTTAGGAGTTTTAAAGTAGATAAGGATATTATCTATATAGGCTAAGTAGAAGTTATTAAGGTACTCTATTAGAATATTATTAATAAAGTGCTAAAAGGTAGCTAGGGCGTTAGTTAACCTAAATAGTATTACCTTATACTTAAAGGTACTATATTAACTATAGAAGCTAATAAGGTCCTCTAAGTCCTAGTAAATCCTTACTTAATAGAAGGCCTATTAGATATTAATCTTTATAAAGATCTTAGCCTTATAGATTTAAGCTATTATCTTATTTATTAGAGGGAGTAGGTATAGATCCTTCTTAGTTAGGTCGTTAAGCTTCTAAAAATTAATATAGAAATATAGGCTACTATCTTCCTTTTTAGTAAAGAGTATTAGGGCTATATATAGTATATTTAATAGCTTAATAAATCCCTTATAGAGGTAGTCTATAATATAGCGTTTAGCCTTAGAGAGTTATTTATTAGTTATCTTTTATAATAGCTTAAAGGTTAAGGTATTTAGGCTAGTAAGCTTAATTTTATAATCTATACTTAATCTTCTATTAGGTAATATATTAGAGTCTTTTTATAAAAAGAGAGGGGTAAACTCTTAGTATTATAATAGAAGCTTAGCCTTTACTAAGTCTTTATTAGCCTAGTATTTAATCTTAAGTACTTCTTAAGGGGAGAGACTTATATCTATAGTAGTAAGCTTAAGAAAAAGATACTTCTAGTATTAGTTTACCCTATAATTAATCTTACGCTCTAAATCCTATATAGAGGCGATAAAGGTATTAGAATTAAGAAGTCTCCTAAACTTCTTACTAAGGTAGAAATAAGATATTATAATAGTAGAAATTAGGGTAATATCTATCCTATAAGGGCTATAGCTAGGGCGTTAAGCCTTAATTAGTAAAGTCTTTAAATTTAATATAACTAATATATTTAACCCTTAGAGGGTATCCTCTATCTTAGTAAAGCGTTTTTCTAAGTCTTATATAAAACTTAATAGCCTACTACTATATAAATTAGGTAATCTTAAGTAAGGGGGAGAAACTAAAGCTAACTATAGAGAGGGTAGTATACTTTAGGATAAGATATTAATCTAGCGGTCTATTAAAAGCTTAGGGTTAATAGAGGTAAGCCTAGCTTAACTATAGTAATACTTATCTACCTTAAAAAAAGTATCCTAATACTTAGTATCTTATTAGTACTCTAGGGAAATTAGTTTCTTAGGCGGAGTTATTAGGAGGAGTACTCTTTTATTAAAGTATTACTAAATAGCTATATTAGTAGGCTATTTAAAGCTATTCTTCCCTTTTATATAAACTTACTTAATATTATAGTACTTTAAGAATTTCTAACTAATAAGAATATTAGTCTAACTTAGGTTAATAACTAAAAATAGAAAATTAATATAATAATAGTTAATTATTATTATAAGAAGTAGAGTAACTATAATTAGAGAGCCGCTTTAGCTATTATAGCTAGTTAGGATAATTAGCTTAGAAAGCTTAATAAAGTAAATCTTAAAAGACTTAGAAAGGGTAAAGGTAAGGGAGGTCTTAATTATACTAAAAATATTAGCTCTATTATTAATATATAAATAGGTTTTAACGAAAGATCTATTATATCTTAGCTCTATATTAACTAAGAACTAGTAGCCTCTAATAAGGGCCTAAAAGTTAAATTATAAGTCCTTCTATAGATTAGGGCTCCTACTATAGCTAAAGACTTTACTATAGCTTAGGAGTTTTCTAATAGCTTATTAAACTTTATTTCCTTACTAACTATAATCTCTAAAATCTTCTTCTTAAGAGACTATTAGCTGCGCTTTTAAGGATAGTTATTCGCCTAGTAGCTAATTTTACCGTAGTTATTATATAGTAAGTTAGTAGGTATCTTAGGGGAAGCTAGTACTATTAGTATTAAAGAAGGAAAATAAGGGTAAAAAATAGTATTTCTAAAGGAGATTTAATAATTTATATAAGGAGTTAAGATAAAGGTAGGTAAGAAGGGTTACTAGCTACTTATCTTAAAGATACTATAAGGATCTAAGGCTATCTCTATCTAAGACTTATTTACTATTTCCTTAGACCTAATATTTCGTATCTTTTAATCTAAGATTATAAGATACTTATCTAAGGTACCGTAGTCCTTATCTATCTTATACTTTTCTATATAGACGCTTCTCTTTAAGGCGGGAGAGGTTTTCTTATATAGATCCTTAAACTAACGCTAGGTACTAATCTTTCTAATAGTCGCTAGGTAGGTAAACTTAACTTAAAAGGCGTTATAGATTATAAATCCTATCTTAAGCTTATAATATATATAGTAAGCAGACTAAATATAGTTATAGTTAAAAAAAAGCTAATTTAGTACCTTTAATATATTAGTAGTATTATATATAGGGGACGCGTAGGTCGGATTTATATATTAAAAGATTAGGGTTTTCGCCTCTCCTATAGTATACTTATAGTATATAGAGACTTACTTAGCTTTATCCTAAAAATTAGTAGAGTATTCCTTTATAAAAATCTTTATATCTATCTTCTATATATTATATTTAACCTCCCCCGTATAATTACTAAAGTAGGATTAAGGGTATTTAATTTTTAATAGTTTAATAGCTATCCTACTAGGTATAGGCTTAGAAAGGTAGTAGTCTACTAGTAGTTAAAGGTCGGTAGTAAGAGATCTCTATTAGCGAGGATTATTTAGAGGTAAGGTTAAAGTAAAGATAGCCTACTTAGATTAGGATTCCGCTAAAGCTATTATAATAATAGTAGTAATAATAGCTTATTAAGTTAAGATAAAGATAGGTATTTAGTTAGCTATCCTATTACTTAATAGGGGAATAGTAATAGTATTTTTAATAAGGGGGTTATTCTTAATATCTTTAAAGATATCTTTTAAGCTTAAGTCCTTTAAGGCTTCTAGTTTAGAATTCTTAATTAATAGTAGAGGATTATTAGGGTTAGAAGAGGAAGGTATAAGTACTAAGGATTAACTCCTTAAGGTAGATAAAAATCTTAGCTAGTTAGGGGGTATACTTTAGTATATACTCTTATAAGGTAGTATATAAGTATAATAATACGTATATTATTAGAGTTTTTTAAGTATAGGTATTAATATAAAAGTAGTTAAGAGTTTTAAAAAAATAGGGATTTAGCTTTCTTTAAGATATACTAATTATTTAATTAGTAGGTTTAATTAATTAATTAATTGATTTATACGCCTATTCTAGTATCTATATATACTAATAAGGGTATTCTCTTATATTATTAGGAAATCTAGGGGGTTAAAGGCCCTTTAGATATAAAAGAAACCTTTTTAAAGTCGCCCCTTCTAGCTAAAAACTTTCGCTTATTAGCTTATTTATTATTCTACTCTACCTATTTAATCTTACTACTAGGCTCTATAATACTAGTAGCGATAATCTCTATTACCCTAATAAGCTTTATAATACTTTAGTAGCTCCGCCGCCTTTAGCTTCTACTTATACTTAAGCTTCTTTATCTTTAGGGTTTTTATTACTAGTTTTACTTTAATAAGGAGTTTAGACTAGGAGAGCTATTCCTTAATAAGTTAATATTATATTAAGAATTCTAACCTAACTAGTTATCTTATATCTACAAATTACTTTTATAGATAGATTTTAGCTGGAGCGGCTCTATCCGCTTAGCGGTACTTATCTATTTAGTGTTAGAATTAACCCTTAGTATTCTATAGTAGCTATAGCTAAAACTTATCTAAACTTATCCAAACTTATCTAAAACTTATCTAAAAAAAAATAAAAAAAAAAATAATTTAGAATTTAATAATAATTATATTATAACTAGTAGCGCTAGTAGGGGGGGTATATAGGGCTATAAATAAACTTTTGATACTAAAATTAAGCGAGATTTCTAAAAATAGAATTAGATTTAAAAAAGGAATAATAATAGATTAACTAGAGACTTCCCGAACTTCCCGTTTTTAGCGGCGGAAGCTAAACTTTAAAAAACTTAAAATAAATAGCTATAAATAGCTATTTTAAGTCTAAAATTTTTTAGTCGCTTAGTAAGTACTTAGTAAGCGAGATAAGCTACTAAGTTTAGCTAAGTTTAGCTAAGTTTAGCTAAGTTACTAAGTCTTCCTAAGTTTTAGCTATAGTAGCTATAGCGGCTAGAAAAAACTTAGCTAAAAAAACTTTTATAGATATATAGCTACTTTTATCTTAGTAACCTTAACTAGTATAGTCCTAATATTATAAGTCTCTATCTCTTTAATAAGCTCCCCTTAAGTATTACTAAGCTTTAAGTAGTATAGGAGAATATACTTTATATCCTAATTCCTTTATTTATAACTATAGTAGGTATTACGGACTCTTAGTACTTTCGCCTTATAAAGGAAGTAGTTAAATCTATTTTTCCTACTTTAAAGTTAGACTATTATTAAGCTTTCTACCTTCCTAAGCTTTAAGTAGTAGTTATACCTTTCTCTAAATAATAATTTATTCTATATAGGTATATAAGAGTACTTAGGGATAGTATCCTTATATACTTCCTACTACTTAATCTACTTTATTATTACTTAGTATTATATTTTTTTAGCTAAAATACCTATATCTTAATACTCCTTAATATCTATTTTTAGGTTATACTAATATACTTTCCTCTTTATTATTATTACTACTTAATTCTAATCTTTTACCTTAAGCTCCTATAGGGCCTATTCTTCCTTTTTTAGTAATAGGGTTAAGCGTATTAAGCGTACTCTTCCTCTCCTTCCCTATAGTCTCCTATAGATTAAGCGGTGACCTTTAATTATTAAGGGGTATACTCCCCTTAATACTTAGTATCTTATAACTAAGGCGTCTAGATAGGTTTAGATAGGTATAATAACTACTTCTACTTTTAAGACTTAAACTAGTATTACTTTATATATTCTAAGTACTATCTATAGGTAGTTATTCTATATTATTATAAGTATCTTAATATACTTTTCTATAACTCTCTACCCTCTAGTAGGGGTATACTATATTAAAGTAGTAAATATAAGTATAGGCTTTACTATTATACTATATACCTTTCTATACTTCTTAAATATAGCTCCCTAAGTTAAACCTACTAAGTACTTAATTACTTAGGCTTAAGTAGTAGCCTTTACCTTTACCTATACTATATATAAGCCCTAGCGGAGTTTAGTATTAATATATAGCCCTAAGACCCTAATACTTACTTCTAGCTTAACCTCTATATTACTAAATTATACCGTCTCCTTTATATTAAACCTTTTAGTAGCGTATAATAGATATACTAGTTTATACTTTTAAGGCGCGAACGTCGCCTTATATATTTTCGCTTATATTTAGTAGAGTTTATAGGCTTATTCTAGCTACCTATAGTTCGTTTCTATTATCTTATTATATATTAGTAGGTATATATTATCTACGAATCCTCCTACCTATACTAGGATCTTTACCTTTAAGTATACTTTAATTAGTAGCGTATTAAAGAAGAGGAATAGGATTAGTAATATTAGTAATCCCTATAAAATCCCTATTTCTACTACTTTAACTAGACTAGTCCTACCCCTTAGAGTTATTAATATTACTTTATTCTTAAGAAAGCTTATAGTCTATTAAATAATCCCCTTAGAAATTCCTTTTATCCTTAAGTTATAAAGTAGCCTTTTATAGGATATATTATTAAATACTCCTACTATATCTAGTAATAGTAAACTTACTATATTATCCTTACCTTAGTTCTATATTATATAAATTAAGTTTATAATAGTCTCTAAGGCTATTTCTATTAAATATCTCTTCCTACCTCCTATCTAATATTTTAGGAGTAGGTAATTTACTTTAGCTATTCTACTAAGTTATTTTACTATTACTATCTCTAATACTTTCCTAAGTATATCTAGTAGTATAATAGGTTAATAGGCCTTAAGTTTAGAATAATTAGTCTTTTTTAACTTCTTTAGTATTACTATATTCGCTTCGTAGAACTTCTTTAGGTAGTATCTATAATCTAAGTATACCTAAAATACCCTTTAAAAGGTCTCCCCTATTTCTATATATACTACTCTTAAGAACCTATTTAGGATTCCTAAAATCCTTAGGGCCTTATCTACTACTAAGTACTAAATTATATCCCTTACCTCCTTTATAGTAATCTCGCTATCTATTATAATAAGCTTTAGGTAATTAGCCCCCTTAATATCTATTAGGTCTATTAGGGGTAAGAGTAGGAAGAGGACCCTTTTTAAGGCCTCTATCTTCCCTTTAAAGTCTATCGCTTTATTCCCGTTCCCGTCTTTAATAGCTAGGAATTATAGTAGCTCTTTAGGGCGTATACTCCTCTCCCTTCCTTACTTAATAAGTTATTATACTCCTCCTAGCCTTAGTAATACTCTATAGACCCCCTTTTAAAAAGCTATTATCCTAGTCTTTTATAAGATAGTAACCTTTTTCCTTTTAGTTTAGTAAAGAGCCTCCTTAATCTATATATTTCTACTATAGTAGTAGGCCTTAAGCGCTACTTATAATACCTTAATAACTCTTATATATACCTTATTCTAATATAGTTTAGCTTTAGTATAGAGTTCCTTAAATAGGATAATATTCTCTACTACCTCCTATAGTATAGCTATAAGCTTATTAATATATAGGTTAATTACTTTCTCTAAGTTTAATAAGTATCTACCTATAACCTTATTTAGGATCTTTATATATTTCCGGATCTCCTTATTAATTACCTCTATCTCTATCCTTTTCTAAGCTCTCTTTTAGTATACCTAGCGCTCGCTCTAAGTCTATTCTAGCTCTATTATAATTAGTATATAATTTAACCTTATATTAAGGTCTTCTCTTACTCCGCACTTCGCTATTATATTATATACGCCTTTAGTTAAGAATATAAGGTTAATAGCGCTCTCTAAGCCCCTACTTTACTATATAACTAACTTCTCTAATAGTCTAAGGACTATCCCCTTCTCTCCTACTACTTTTAGTAGCCTATCTACTATTATATAGTATATAGCTTATCTTAGGTTATTCTATTAGGGGTAGTATAGGTTAAAATCCCCTACTATAATATATTTACCTTCGCTTTCTAAGGCCTCCTTTAGCCTTAGGATAGTTATAGGGTTATCTACTAATATATAGCTTACTAATAAAGGGTTATAGATATTATATACTTATACCCTCTCTACTATTAGCTCCCTAGTATTTTTATCTTTAGTATTAGTATTATTTTAGGTTTTCTTAGTCTAAATCTATAATAAGTATAAGTCGCCCTCTTAGTACTCTACCCCCTAGTTATTAGAATCTATCCTTTTATTTATATAGAAGTATATTTTAGCCTTTAGGTCTCCCCTATAGGCTAGGTAGAACCTACTTATACTTATATTATATAAGGTTCTATTTATTAGGTTATATACTAGCTCTTAAATCGCTAATACGTTTATATCTTTTATATCTTTATTTTTAAGAAGTAGTATTATTACTATATCCTTCTTCCTCTATATATTATACTATAGTATTTTTAGGTAGGGTATATTCCTTATTAGGTAAAGGCCGCTTAGATATTCTCCTATATTTAGGTAGTCTTAGTAGTCTTTACTACTCCTAAAGTCTACTTAAGGGTATTTATTAGACTAATCCTCTCTATAAATAGGGGCTATTACCCTTACTCTACTTTAGAGAGGGTTATTAGTTATCCTCTCTTTACTACCTTTTTAATTCCTTTTTAGGGCTTATCTATTATATCCTCTAAGGCCTTCCTCTTCCCTTTAGAGATTACTTTATACTACCCTTTTAGGCTAGTCCTTTCTAATATTACTAGTATAAGCCTTATTAGGTATTACTTTAGGGTCTCTTTAAAGTATTTTAGTTTATACTTAATTCTCTACTTAGCCTTAGTATTCTCCTTCTATTAGATTAAGTAGGTTTTACTCTATATTAGGTACTCCCTCTTATATACTATATACTTAGGCTTACTACTAGCTCTTTCTATATAATTATTAGTTATATAGTTTTAGGCGTATATCCTATAATAAGTAGGGTATTTATATACTTTAGTAATATATCTATACCTATAGTAGTTAAAGTATTACTTAGGGGTAACTTCTTTCTTTTAGTAATTATAGAAAAGGAGGCTATTCTCTATTATTATCCCCTCTATAATAAGCTAGTTCGCCGCCTTTAGGCTTAGGACCTTAATTATTAGTATAGAGAATCTCTTCTCCCTCCTAAGTATATCTAGCTTTAATATAAATATAGGCTATTTAGCCTTTATTATCTTTAACTCTAAGTAGAGCTTTCTATTATCTTTTCTTAAGGTTTTAAAGATCCCCTATTAGTCCTTTATATCTATTATCTTTTCTACTTTATAGATTACTACTATTATTATCTTTTAGAGGACTCTTATTAACCTATAGAGTCTCCTTACCTACTTATTATCCTTCTCTAACTCCTCCCTAGCCTTTATTAAGGCTATCTAAAGAATAATATCCCCCCCTATAATCCTCCTTACTATAATAATTTCCCTAGCTACTCCCTCTACTCTCTTAAATATTTATACTAGTTAGGGAAGGGTTATTATAGCTATCTATATCTTTTCGCTAGTATTATTAATCCTAACTATTATCTACTTCGCTTTCTTAATATCTTCTACCTTAGGTATAGTTAAGTAGATAATATTTTAGCCCCTTTAAGCTATATAAGCTATATCCGCCTAGCTATTATTTACCCTTCCGGTTAGATAGTCTTTATATATTAATTAGCTATAGTACTCCTTTATAGTATATCTTTTAGCGATATTCTTTTATATATACTTTATAATCCTTTCTACTATATTCTAAAAGAAGCTTTATATAATCTTATTTATATTTATTTATAGTATCCTCTAAACCTTCTCTATAAACTCTAGTAGTACCTACTCTATAATCTTTATATACTATATTCTTTCTTTAATTCTTTCCCTACCTTAAGGGCTTTATAAATCTTTAATAGGTTTCTACTATTATTACTATTACCTTATTATCGCGTTAGGACGCGTTCTTTATCTACCTTTACTACTAATACCTCCCTTCTCTCCTCCCCCCCTATCTTATATTATTTTACTAGGTTTATAACCTAGTATAATCGCTCGTCTAGCCTAGTAGGCCTACTTACCCGTTATACTCGTTATCGTCGCTATCTTCTTTTAGGATATAAGTTCTAATTAGTAGGTACTTACTTATTAAGTAGGTAATACTTTTTATTAATAGGTAGCTTACTAAGCTTAGCTTTAGTCTAAAAGAACGAGTAAGATATAACACTTTATAGTAGAGGGGGTATTAGTCCTATTTTATATTACGGCTTACCTAAAGGTAATCGTAGGAGAAGGTAGCTTTAAAGAAAACTACCTTATATTAGGATTTAGCTAATAGGCTATACTTAATATCTAGAAAATAGAATAAAGAAGAAAGGAAAGAGCTAGTAAGCTTATAAGCCTAAATACCCCTAGGGCTAGCTCGCCGCTAGTCCCTATCCGGGAATCGTATTAACTAGTATACTAAGCTATCTCTATACTAATACGCTACCTCTATACTAGTAGTAGGGTCTCTAGATTAGGATCGTAATAAGCGGATACCTATAACTAGTACTTAGATCTCGATAAAGATACTAAGTAGAATTAGGATAAGCTAAAGTAAGCTTTCCTAAATAGCTTCTAAGTAACTAAAAAGGATACCTAAGCGAAGAAGTTTAAACTAAGGATAAAGATAGTATAATTAAAGTAAGATAATAGCGAGACTATAGTAGATTTCCTAAAGAGGGTAGCTAAATTATTATAAAAGATATCTAATAATAAGATTAACGTAGGAATAGCTACTATCTAAGGAATAAATAACTAGATTAAGCGTAAGTAGGTTAACTTTAAATATAATAAGGGTTTAGACTATTTATTTAGTATAGTAGAGAGACTTATTAAGGCTACGTATAGTAAGGTAGGTAAGCCGAATTTATTTAATCTATTTAGTAGAGATATAACGGGAGTCGTCTTACCCTATAGACGTTTAGTATAAACTAATAATAACTTACTACGGTAAGTGCTTATTAATACTAATTAGGCGTTCCTAGTACTACTATAAGAGTTATAAGTAATAAATCTAGCTATTAGTAATAATACTAGTTCTAACCTACCCTAGTAAGGTTTATATTAGCTATAGTCTAAAAAGGACTTATCGAATATCTAATACTTTATATATAAGAAATACGGATACTACGCGTTATTCTATAACTAAATATTATTATAAACTCTATAACTATTAATTACTACTAACTTAGCTATACTCTACTTAAGTAATATTAATAGTTAACCCTACTAGTATAAAGGCTAGTACCCTAGTAGCTAAAATTCTAATAATAGTAAAGGAAGCTCTAATACTTAGAACTATTACTCAGCACTAGTAGCTTATTTGCTACTATTAGATAGTAACTTCGTAACTTAAGTAATAGTAGTATAAAGGATAACTAGAGTAGTAGTAAAGTAGGGAAAGCTACTATAATAAGTAGTAAGTATTAAGAAGTAAAATAAGTAGAAAGCTATCCTAAAGATATCGAAAGTAGGATTAGAATATATAGTAGATTTAGAAGAAAAGGAGAATTAATTATAGGATAATACTAATAAGATAAATCTCTTAAAAGAAGAGTTAGGATTTAAGGAAGTAGACCCTCTATCTACCTTCTAGGAGACCTAACTAAAACGCGAACCTAATCTAAATTATAAGTAGCTAATAAACTAGCCTTATATAGTATACCTACTATCTACTAGAGTTAGTAAGACTAGAAAGGTTTAGGAGCTAGTCTTAGTAAAGGTACTAAAGATACTAAACCCTATTAGGGGTTTACTTAGAGGAGTAAGATTTTCTATTAAAGATATTCTAAAGCTACCCCTTACTATAGAAGTTAGGTAGTTCCTTAATAAGTTAGATATCGCTAGGTAAGAGCTTACCCTAAGTATATAATAAAGTATACTTAGATATTAGATTAAGAGGATACCTAAAGTAAAGAATTAAGCTAACCTAAGTAAATTAAATATAGTAATTACTACTTTAGTATAAAGGGAACCCTCTACTATTATAGTATATATATTTAATAATAACGGATAATCCTAACTATTTATAATTATAGTATAGATTAGAATACTTAAGCTCCTACGAATACTAATTAATAGTAGCTTACTAGTAGAGCTAGTTAGTTATACTAAACTATAATTAATAACCCCCCTACTGCGAGTCTATATAGACGGATACCTTTAGGTTAGTTTAATAATAGATTGAATCTATACTCTTACTAACTACGTCTACCTACTAGTAAATATCTAAGGAATCTAAGTAATAGTAAAAGCGTAGGTTATTAATAACTAAGTATATAATCTCCTACTAGGAGTACCTTAGATTTAGCGAGTAGGATTAAACCCTAACTATAGTATAGGGAAGGTTATAATACGGGGGAATAATTTAGTACCTAAGTAGGTACCAGCTGAAATTATCCTAATATATATAAACCTCCTAATAGTCGAACTTAATAAGGATAAGAATAGAGGGGATACTATAGATAAGGCGTACTAAATCCTACTTAATAAGTAGAAAAACTACTAATCCTAATATTATAACTAAGGTAATATTAGGGAGCTTAGGACCTTAGATATTACTATAAAAATATTATAGTATTAGCTCTTATATTATTCGAAAAACTTAATATTACTAAAGATTTTAATTAGTATACCTTATCCTTAGTATCGCTACTAGTTAGAACTCTAAGTATACTAGTATTAACTAAACTTATTAATAATTAAATATTAACTAAAGCTATAAAGTATTCTTTAGGATAAGGAGACGGTTTTCCTATCTAACGCTAGCCTAGGGAACGGGATTTAAGTACTAATAGCGAATCTATTATTAAGGAATAGTTTAAGTATAGTAGTATTACTATAGGTATTCTAGTAGATATAAATTTAAAGGATTAGTTAAGTAAAGAGGCTAGTATATACTTAGTAGGATTATTTTATAATAAATATATATAATATATAATCTATAGACCTTATTAAGTACTTAATTAACCTTAAACTAAATATAAAGCCTATAAAAGGATCCCTCCCCTAATATACTATAGAGGAAAGAGAGTTCGCTAATAAAATTTTCCTAAAGCTTAAAGATATAGGAATTATTATATATTATAGTAGTCCTTAGGGAGCGAGAACTAAATTCCCCCCTAAAAAGAAGGGCTTACTAATTATAAGAGTAGTTTATAACTTTATCCCTATAAATTATTATACGGTTAAGTTAGCGTACCTTATATACTATCTAAAGGAGGTACTAGATATACTAATTAAGCTAAAGTATTAAGTCTATTTTAGCTTAGATACTAGTAATAGCTACTAGGTAATCCTTACTAAGAAAGAGGATTAGGATAAGACTAGGTTTCTAGCGCTAAATAGATAGTAGGTATATATTTATATAGGCTAAGGCCTTAAAGATACCCTATATACCTATACCTAATTCTCTAACCTAGTCTTTAGCCTACTCCTACTAAATAATAAAGGGATAGCTAGGCTACTAATATTAATAAGAGACTACTAGATATATACTTTTTTAATCTTTATAGATAATTATAGCGCCTTAGTAATTAACTATAATACCTTATTTAACTTTCTTTATACTAAATACTTTCCCTAATACGTCTTTAGCCTAGTCTACTTATTAGGAGCTAAGACTTACCTTTTTACTAATAGTATTAAGGTTCTTAAATTCTAAGGTAGTATAGTAGGCTTAACGCTATTATTAAAGTATAGGGATAAAATTCTAAACTAGCTAATCCTATAAAATTATATAGAGCTTAATATATTCCTATAGCTAATACCTTTTCTTTAGATCTTTATACCTAGCTAGGTATAGTATATAATAGAAATAAAGAAAGTATACCTTATATAAGTAGTAGATAATATAAAACTAAAGTAAGCTTATAATAATAAAATAGAGGACTATAACTAAAACTTTACTAAATTAGTAAGGGTAAGTAAGTAAAAGAAACTAACTATTTAGAGGAAGTAGATTAAAAAGGATATATTTAATTAAGGGTAAAGTTAGTAGGAGTTATTTACTAAGGTGAAATAAGTAATTAGCTTAAATACTATAGCTAAAACAGACCTAGACTTATAGTACTACCTTACTATAAATACTAGTAATACTACCTTAGGTAGGTATTTATTCTAGCTATATAATACCTTACTAGGGACTAAAGTAATACCTAGGTAGTAGCTAAATAAACGGATAAATATATTCCTTTTCTATAAGCTATAAGATATAGAGACTAGATATAATAACTCTAAAAAGGAGTACTATACTATTATAAAGTACTTAGCGGAGATTCGTTAGCTAGTAATAGGAAGTAAGTATCCGGTTATAATATATACTAATTATAAAGCTCTTAAGCCTATCTTTACTATTAGTTAGACTAAGAAAGGACGTATATCTACTTAGCTAAATAAACTTAGAGAGTTCGATTTTCGAGTATTTTATTACTTATTAAGAGACTAATATATTAGAGTAGTAGATAGTCTTAGTAGAATACTAATATAATTAACTATTAATAGCTTAGTTAGGCTACTAGATAGGATAGTAATATTATTACTAGAATTAAATATAATCTAAAGGCGAACCTTCCCCTTATAAATTATTAGTAAGGATAATCTTAATAAGTATAGATATTTACTTATATATTACTAGTTAGTAGGCCAGCGATAGAGACACACCTGTACGCGGTACTGGCTACGAACCTGAATACCTATTCAGAGCTGAGATGTCTCCCCTAATATATTATAGGTTAAACGATGTTAAGACGTCGCGTGGTTACTGAGAACTCTATACAGAGTTTTTCGGGCAACGCGATAACACCTACCCCAACTCCACTATAACTATTATACCTCCCCTACGATTGAGACTAGACAGCAAGAATTAGTATTAGGTGTAGTATCTCAGCCCGACGAGTAAAGAGCATAGGCAACACCTGCTCAGCCGTTAATTCAAAAAATCTAATATCTACGTGCGCTCGATACGCATCTACCGGTTAAGACTGACGCGCAGTCTATCCTAGGGGAAGGCTAGGGTTATGGGCATATAGGACTAAGAGAAGGATATACTAAGTTATAAATTAGAAGGCGTATTTTAGAAAAGGACGGCCCCTATCTAAGTAGCTAGGCGAGCCTTTAGTATAAGCGGCGCCGTATAACTATAATTGCAAGCTAAAGGGTTAGCTCCCCCCTGAAGTAAAGTATATAAGGATAGAAGTAAGTACTATCCAATACGACCAGCGGGATATTATACCATCCGATTCTTTATACGAGTATAGGCCTCCTAGGCGGTGTATATGGCTTCCCCCCTTTCTCGCATCCTCAACTAGTAAACCACCGAACAGCCAAATCCGGTACTACTACGGACACTAATAAACACCACTAATCAGCGCTAATAACTCGAACCCTTACAGGACGGCTATACACCCCCTCCTCCCCCCCCCCCGTATTAACACAGTAAAGGTTAAAGAAAGTTATAGGGCGCTCAGCGCTATAATAAAG